>JANHGN010021096.1:0-19906 GCA_024605025.1 Megaceryle maxima
GCACCGCGCCGGTCTGCTTGGTGGCGGCGCAGGGCCGGCGAGGCCGGGCGAGCGGGAACCGGGCGAGCGGGAACCGGGCGAGCGGGAACCGACCGCTTTACCGCCCTGGCTGCCGCGGATCCTCCCGCGGCCGCAGGCCCCGGCTCCTGCCCGGAACCTCCCTCCCCGAGCAGAGTGGCGATGGCGGTGTAGTAGTGGAAGTGGTTATCGTTACTGTGCTGGCATTTATTTACAGTCTTCCATTTTCTCGGTGTGTCTGATGCTGGTTTAAAATAGAGATGCACTGAAAGGAGGCCTAGGTCTCTGTTCTACACGTGCTGTCCAACTCAGTCACGCTTCTGGCCTTTGGAGACATACCTATTTAGAATGATCTTCCTGAAAATTTATTTTCATGGCATATCAAAAAGCAGAACAGTTAAGTTCACTGAAAGCAAAAATGTGTTAAAGCTTCGGCCATTTGAAATAATTCTATTTACTGTCAATTCATCATAGGACAACTCTGTTCTACAAAATCACTACTGTTTTAACATGTAATCCAAAATTATTTACCACTACAATTTTTTTTTTTAAGATAAATTAATCCTAATTCTTCTTTTTAATATATCTGTGACTTAGCTAACATTTAAAATGCCATTTATGCAGCTGCTTCATGAGGCTTATCCTTCACTCACAGGGGTGCTAAGTACTCCACACAAATGAAGTACTCTGAAAGATGCGGTTTAAAATTCCAGTGTAATCTTCTTGGGTTTTTTTCCTTTTCCCAAGAATTTAAATTGTTTGGTGTAGACAGATAACTGATTTGAAGTTGTGTCTTTCATTCAGTGGAGATTTGATATAAATCAGATGATAGATGGTATGGTGTGTGTGAGGAGGAAGGGAACATCAGTCACTGGGCTGAATTCCTGTCTAGATTACAGATGTCAGGTTACTAATAAATCCTGATCTATCACCACTTGGCTATTTTTAGTAATTAGATCATGATTGCAAAACAGAGTTTTTTTTATAATTGATCGAGTTACATAAAAACACAAATCCTTTCATATAATGACTTCTTGAATTGTCTAAACGCTCAGCGCAAGGGCAGCAACAACTAGGAGACAAAGACATCCTAGTCTACATTGTGTCCTGCAGTATTTCTTTGATTTTAACATTCTGGTTTCCATTCTTTGAAACAGAGTTTTCCTTGGGAAAAAAAAAAAACAAAACCAAAAACAACAAAGCAAACAAAAACAAAGCAAACAAAAAAACCAAACCAACAACAACAACAAAACTCACAAACAAACAAAACCCCAACCAAAAAAAAAAAAACCCCGTGACCCTCAGTAAATACATTTCTCAAAGTTTCTTTGACGACGTATTTACAAATAATTGCATTTTTTTTACTCTTTTACTAAAGTCTGCTCTGTCCCGGTGTAAAGCTTAGTCTTGAAAAGTATCATTAGTCTAAAAAACCTGGATGGTAGGAAGGATTTCTGCAGGGCTGAGGGTTGAGAACAGTGTTAGCTGTCATAATGGAGGAATACGAGTGATTTTTCTTTGTGATAGAGGAGAAGGCATTGCTATTTGTTAACTGCATAAAAGACACTAAAATCTATTTAAGGAGAGGTCCAGATAAGCCATGTGTGAGCTGTTGTTGATACTAAGATATTAATAAATAATAACAAGTTTGACATAGTCTTATTAATATTTTATCAACCTTTTCCAAGTTGTTTTGACCCTTGCGGTGTTACAAATATGCTAGTAGCATGCATGTAAATTGATACTTAATCAGCAGAACAAACTTGTGAAATCTGTTTAGATAAGTGTACGCACATTGGATTGTTTGGGCTCTATAAGAAATAAATCTTTAGCGTTTCCTTGAAAATTATTCCCTTGATGTTCTAGAAGGCCAAACAGGTTGTAAGAAAAATCTTGGCAAATTGCTAGAAAGGTTTTGCTTTGTAAGAATATTATTTTGAACATTAAATTGATGTTTTGGTGTTATGATTGGTGGGAGCTGAACCTAGCAAAAGTAACTGTTAACTAAGCTTTATCTAGTCTATGTTGCGATCACCGGGGTTTCAATTCATTTTCAGGACACTTCTACAAGGCAATCTGAAGGGATCAGGACATGTGAGCACCTTAATATACCCAGTATGTCCCAAGTCTTTAAACAGACACTGTATTTCTGCACACACCTGCCCATGCCAGTGGGATAGTCCGTGACAATACTTTTTTTTTCCAAACTCCTAGGACATGGCACTTCTGTTATGTTCATCAGACTAAATCACAGCTTTCAGCTACAGCTTCCAACTCCATCTCTGTAATTCCCTGTCCAGCTCTCTCCACATCTTCCTTGCCTAGTCTATGTACCTGTGAGTACCAGTGGACCTTCTCAAAACATCAAATCTTTTCCCTGCCAGGCTATCCGAATCAGGGGCTTCTCTTCCCTCTCCTTCTGTCTTGATTCCCAGCTTCAAAATGACCCTGGCTTCCCCATCCCAAAGCTCTGGTCTTTTTCTACCCTGTTTTCTGTTGCAGGCTGCTTACACTGCATGACACAGCAGAGGCTCTGAAGTGCCATCTGGCTCATTGTTCAGACACCTACTCCCTTGACTTCACTGCTGGGAGCTTGGGATGACGGTCATAAACTATCTGTTGAGGAAGGATGTGCAACGTGTGAGCAAACCAATTGCAGTTGAAATGCATTCTGCACAGATGGTCAGCAAGGGAAAGATTGCTGCCTCCCTTCTTCTGCTGAAAAGGAACTGCCTCAATAACAGTGTTCGAAAGCAAGAGTTATTTCCTTCTCCAGGTTTGCTGCTGACATTTTCTAGTCTTGGCTGGGTTTCCATTGTATCCAGCTGCTCCTGCCTGGTGGTGACAACACTTCTCTCCTGTATGACAAGGGGAGATCATGAAAGTGAAGGGAGACATTATTTTTTCTGCTCTCTCCCATCTGGTATAATTAAGTACTTGAGAGAAAAATAAGATGGAGGTTCTATATTCTTGATACTAAACAAATCATAGGAATCTATGCACCAGTTCCCAACTTGCTAACATGTGGCATTACTGCTGTGCTACTGGTACACTGGTTATATCATTGGGGTCCATGATGAAATCTAATCATTTCCCTCACTTATTTTATGCATGACTTATATGTGATACTTCCTGTGTTTATACAGGTTCCAGATGTTACAGGATAGACATAGAATCATAGAATCATAGAATGGCTAGGGCTGGAAGGTCATCTAGTCCAGCCCACCTGCAGTGAGCAGGGACACCCTCAACTAGTGATTTCTAGTGATTTTGTGCTAGTTTTGTTTTCCAATTATATGAGAAGGAAGCCATGTCTTCCAGCCAATGAAGTAATGAGAAAGAAAAATTATTTTCACTGCATCTCATTTTCACTAACCAAAACAAACTAAATGAATGAAAATTATTTTATTCCATGTCAATCTAAACCATAATATTTATATTTGTAGTTCTTGTAAAAATTAAGGAGAAACTATGAGGGCAGACATTTCTTTTCAGAAACCAGCAGTTCAGGAGCTTCCCAGGATGATGGAAGAACTGGTTTCACTTTGCAATTCTGACCAGAGGACCAGAGCCAAAGGCTTCCATGGGAGCTCTTTAATTGCCAGGCTTTGGTGACTCTGCAGTGGATGCTCTTGCTGCTGCTGCCACTGCTGTTGTTCTCCAGTAAACACATTTTTGTCTCCTCTGTTTTCTCTCCTCAGACTAAAGCTGTCATCCTTCTGCCTGTCAGTTTCTCTTCCCAATGGTCTCAATTTCCTAGAGCTTTTGGGGAGCTTGTGGAATTGACTGATTTGCCTTTGCTTGTTCTTTAGATTGTGGTCTCCCGGGTTCTGATTTTTGTTTACAACCCCCCCCCCAAAAAAAAAAACAAAAAAAAAAACCCCGAATAGAAAAAGAAGAAAAAAACCCACCACCACAACAAAAAACAAACACAACAAAACAACTAAAACAACGACAACAAAAGCCAAACAAAAATAAACCACAAACAAACAAACCCCAAAAAGCAGCAAAGGGAAAAAAAAAAACCAACCAACCAAACCCACAAAAAACACATTAAAAACCCCACAAAACGAAAAAAAATCACCAACAAAAAACCCCACCCAAACATACACCTTAGTTCCCAAACCAACTACAGTATGGAAGGTTTCTACATTGGTACAAACCATTTCTAAGACAGTAAGCCACAAAGGTTCCTCAGGGGCTGAAGAGATTTTCTGAGCTCGGCATAATTTCTAAACATCAATTTAACCTTTGCAGAAAAATTTACTTTAACCTAGAGAAAAATACTTAGGATAATTTAGGCTGACAGGTATGGGAAATCTAATAATAGGGATTTAAAGCAGAACATTGCCACAAATTTGGGTGAATAAAAATAGGACAATCTTTTCTTAGCAGTTTCAACAGCACAGAGACCATTAGCAGAATTAGAGCACTGTTATGCCCTATTAAGAGACACTGTGGTGGAAAAAGCTTTCCACTGAGGAGTTTCATTATTTTATGTTGCAGGGCAGTGGCTGTCATTAGAAAAACTGTTGCTGTCATCTTAGCAATGTGTATCTTGTCCACGTACAAACTGTACATTAAAACTCTAATAGAATTTTAATCACTGCTTTGCTAAGAGTTTTCTTTGGTCTTTGATTTGTTTGTCAAAATATGGCTTGCTATTTTAAAACAAAGTATCATTGACTCTTTACAAGCATGTAGATAAATCTAATTCAACAACTGCTCTTTGTGGTGCTCAAGTCCACCTTCTGAGTGAATTTGTTGGCAGAGTTGGAAGGACCATACAGTATGACCCCTGTGTTATGTGTACTTTGCAAGTTTTGTTTTTTTGAAAGTAGTTCAACAAATGTCTTAAAAAAAATGAAATCTTTAGTCAATTTGTCTTTAAAAACAGCCATTTTTGGTGACTGATGTGAAGCCTACAGCACTTCGGCTAGAGCTTCATAATCATGGAGGAAACCTGAATGTGGACTTAATGGGGCCACATAAAGTCAGAAACCCAGAGAGTGTGTGTAGGAGGGTAAATCTGCTTTCTTTGGTGTACTTTCCCTTCATTCCCCTGTGGAAGGTCAGCAGGGACACAGCAGAAGACCCTAGGCAGCTATGTGTGACAACAACCATTAGCAAATACTCCAGGGTGAAGCGCTTCTTCAGCATGAGTCGTTGGTGTCTCGGAATCTGTAGTGCAGCAAAAAACAGTTCTCAAAACAGCTCTGGGATGTCACTATGTGCAAGATAAAAGCAGGGCATACCAAAGATCTATCTGTGGCTCCCCACGCTGGACATCACTTTGTATTCCCGTCTGGAGGGCAGCCTTCATCAGGGGGATGCCAATTCCATGTTTTTTTGCCATTATTCAGGTATAATAACTCATCATTAGAAGAATATATCTGAAAGCTCACCATAGATATCCTGACAATGTACAAAACAAAAAGCAGGGCTAGATCTCAGGCCCTGAGGAATCATGGTTACTGATGCAACAGGGGAAAGACTTTTTATGAGGATTGTGATACGGGAACAGGCCCCTTTGGGAGAGCATCCAGAGCACCTAAGAGCTCGGCTTCACCATACAGCTGTGCTGACCTAACAGTTCTCCTCTGCTGGTGCTCTAGCTTCAGCCTTTGTCCCCACATCTGGCATCAATACTGCTATGTCTGCAGCATGGCACCCATGGGTGCCATCCCAGAATAATTATTTCTGGTTAATAAGCCAGTAAAGCAATGAAAAGTGAGAAATTTCAAGCATTTTTGTTTATTAATGTGTGAAGGATACTACAAACAGCCTTGTCCAGTTGTATGCATGACGTCACCAATCCTAAATGTACCAACATGAGATCACAACAAAGTATATGACAAACTTCTCATCCCAACAGTCCTACGGCCAGAGCTTGGAAATCTCAGGACCTGAGGAAATAACATGAAACATTGTATCTTGAATATAAATATCTTGAATAGCACTTTTAAAATCACAATGATATTTTAAAACAAATATGCTCTGCCTTCTTTCTCTCTAGTTTTGATTACTACTGTCAGCCATGCTGTGCCTGGCAAGGAGATGATTGTCAAGTAGAAACTGCATTTCTCATTTCTGGTGGAAAAACCAAAGACTTCAAAGACCCGACACAAAAGGTGAAGGGCACCATGGGGTGCTGTAACTGTTAGAAAATTAAGCTGCTTCTCAGAAATTATAAGTAGACTTTATATCCTTTTGAGATGTGGAAAAGCTCTTTTAAACCATTATTAAATACATTTTAGAAGTAGCTGTTTTCTCCAGGATACAAGATCTGTCAAATAAACTACTTCTCTTAATTTATTACAAGCTTATACTTTATCATGTTTTTATTATTTAGTGCTACATTCTCCCAACATGTAGAAATCAAAGAAATGCAAAGCCTTTGCCTTTAAGAAATTACACCTTAACATAAGATACACTTGAAAAAATGAGAGCAGAAACAAAAGAGGAGAGAGAAAAATGTAGCAAGATAGGTTTACTTTTTGAGCCATTAGATTTAATTTATTATTTTGGGCAGTTATTTGTGGATGGGATTAATCTCAGTACACTTCAGTGCCTTAAAATACAGATATCTGTCCTCAGCTAGTGAATTGATCTGCCCATAACCAAAGGAAGGCAGCAGATACCTCCAAAGAAGGATTTATCACTTTAAGGTAAGTATCTAAAGAAGGTGGTAGGATGAGCCCTGTAGGGATCCCCGTCTTTCTCCATTGATCTTTCGAGGTCCCTTCCATCCCTTAACATTCTGTGATTCTGTGAAGCCTGGGTGCTTTGTTTAGATTAAATATTTACTTTTCACATGGCAAGAATAATGCCAGCCTCAACTAATTTTAATTTTATTTAAATTTTAAATGAAAACAGAGCTTTTGGTTTTGGTTTTGGGTTGTTTTTTCCTGAAGTTTTTCACATTTTCATTATAGGGGAAAAAATCCATATACCCAGAGACTTTCTTATTCAGAATGACCATGAGAGGAAAATGTGTACCTGTGATAGTCTGGTGCCAGCTGCTCATCCACTGGCATCATGGGGCCAGGCTCTGAAGCGTGGCTGGTGCCTCTGCTTCTGCCCTCTTCCCTCACAGCTGGTTGGTGTCTGTGAAAGGAATAGATGCCAAAGCAATAGTAATTCCTGTCCTTTGTGTGTATTACGGATATGCCTTGGGCCTAAGAAATGACAACCATAGGACCTGTGATGACTTGAAAAATCACGCACCAATGCTATCTACCCTCCAGCCAGCATGGGATGAGTGATGCATTATAAATCCAGATCCTTTACCAGTAGAGAGATTAAAGAAGCAAGAAAGAAGTTTCTTAATCCCTGCCTCAAGCAGTTTAAAACCTCCTTCTTGCTTGGGGTCCTACATAAATCAAAACACAGGACCAGCTATATTCTGCAAATAAATCTTCCATTATATTTATTTCTCACATAACTTCTCTGTGACAAAATCTGAATTCCCTAGCAAATATGCTAATAAAATGTCAACCATTCCATAATTTAGTAGCATCATAATAATAATGCTCTTTTCAGTTATGTGTCACTCTTTGAGAGCACTTGACATACTGCTTACACAGAAAAAGTAAAATTAATATCTTAATATATCATTTAGTCTTTTATTTCTTAATATTGAAACCCACTAAATATAAACCATCTGTACATATTTAATCATGCATGAATACAATCCAAATGCAGATTAAATTAGCCTGAGAAAAGTCTCCCACAAGTAATTTCCACATGCACTCGAGGAAGATAATTTTAAAAAAATGTAAGTATATGAATTATTTCTGCTGGAATGAACAATCATAGTAATGTCAGAGGACATTTAGCACTGAGCATTGCAATAAGATTAAAGAACACCTATCTTTATTTTTTCTGAAAGAATAGGAATTACCAAAAGAAGACTAATGATTAGTTTATAAAACATATTTTGCAAATATAGAAACCTTTTGCTTGAAGGTGTGATGATACTTTACAGAGAACCATGAATTAAGCCTTACAAGCAGTCAGAAGAGAGCTGGTAGCAAATAGATCACAAGTAAATATGTATACCCAAGACAACCTGCCATTCTGAAACCTGGAATCAAGAGCTACCCACGTGTTTCAGCAAAGGCACCAAAAAGCTGTGGCCAGTTCTATGCATGAGCTGGTGAATGCCATTTCAGACCTGCTCCATCACCATGTTTCTGGCAACCATGCTGTACCCCACACGCCACCCTGCCCTGTGCTTGCTGCTGTGGGCAGTTACAAGCAAAGCTGGTGCTGAAATGAAAAGCTGTGACTCAATTTGCTGTTATCCATAGCTTGAAATTGAGAAAAACCTAGTGCTCATAGCAGTGATCCAGAGCTTGAGCTAATTAGAAGCTGGCTCAATACATCCATCTGACCATGGTTACAGAAATCACTGCAAAACCCAAACCCAGCCCTTCCAAACCATTTGCACCCTTACTGTGAGGAGTCATCCTTTCTAGCCCATGTTCAGATAAAACAGTGGCACTAGACTTCTGATGTTAAGTAGCTGTAGGCTTTGATGTTTGGTTGTAAATAGGAGCAACTGAACAGGTAAACAATTAAAAAAGAGTTGTTTGCCAGTACTTTTAAGAATCCCAGCCTTCTCTTTTCAATTGCATGAACTTTTTCTGCCATGAACTTACCCTGTCACAATTTTCTTTCACTGCACATATTTGCTGATGCCAGAAGCTCCGGCAGAAAGAGTTCACAAATCAAGCCTTTGGCAGGTTGCAGGCTGGGTCTCATTCTCACCTACACCTCAGTGCCTCAGGGGACACGCTGTCTTCTCCAGCTGAAGTGCACAGGTATGCCTTTGCTCTCTTCCCTCAGTCAGTTGTGCTCATTTCCAGCTGAAACACTTGGCAGTCTGAAGCCCAGGTAAGACATTTTAAATATTTAATTTTCCTGCTAAGCACGGAGCTAAAGTATGTTGGGGTTTTGATGGTCCTTGTTTCTGTGTTAAAGGGAGTCATGTTTAAACGGTATCATTGGTATTGAATGCCATGGTGTTAGGAGGGTCATAGAGACTGGGACATGTACCTACCAAGATCAGCCTTACCGTGGATACCTACAGCAATACAGTGCTGTTGCAGTGGCTGCAATTTAAGTCATCTGTGAGTCTGTCCATTATCAGGTGAGGAACAAGAACGGAGCCATGAAGTGGCACTTTGGGCAGGCTCATGCAGGGGTGTCCCAGCAACTGGAGCTGCAGCAGGGCCCACTGGCCGTGATGGTGTCTACAAATAGAGAAAGAGGTGGAAGGTAGAAAGATGGGGGGCAGGCTGTGGTTTGGGAGCAATACTTGGTGGCAGGATGCTGAATTGCTTTTATACCTGTGGCTGCTTTCTCCAACAGAGATTTTGTATTGGCAAATCTTTGTTTCCTCCAGGTGAATAAGAAGATGAAGGATGTGAAATAAATGCCACAATGATCCTCCCTTGGGTTCATCCTGAGGTTCCCTTGTATGAGTCTTTTGCGATGATGCTGACTTAACCTGTTTTTCTTTGCTGCACTTTAAGATGTGGTTATAATCTTGTCCCTGTCAGAATTCATAGCACCTGACATCAGGCATTTCTCTTTAGCATCTTCATAAGGACCTCTGTCTTTAAGTTAGTGAAAAGAAACAAGAACCTCCAGAGAAGGAGTTAGAACTCTGCAAACAGCCCTGCTGAATCTAGTTAGGGTTACGTAGCTCATATTTGAATACTACAGTATTTTTTTCTGATAACATTTTGTCTTTGTTTTACACAAAGTGTGAATATGTTTTCAGTCTTCTCTGAAAGCCCCTGTGAGGTGTCCCGCTGCTTTTATCCCAGTTTCAGTCCCAAAATTTCTGTCCTGAGAAATTTTCTCTAGAACAAAACCAAAGCCATGGCTTCCTTTTAATCTTTTTATTTTCATTATGGCTGTCACCTCACTAAAGGCCATCTCTAGATAAGCCTACATACAAGGGGTGCCTTGGTGAGGCAGAGCACCAAGTGACCCACCAGTTCTTCTCTTGCAGCAGTACCAGTCTGAGTTTCACGGGGAGGCATGAGGCTGAGGCTGGCCATCCTGTTACACCTCAGTAAGTACATATGGTACAGTTACTCAGGCCAATTAAAAAATATTATCATGGAATTTACAAATCTCTCCAAGATTTTGTCAGCGTGTAGTACTTAAAAGTACTTCTTTTAAGTACACTATTAAGCCACATGTGATAATGAATCCTTATTCCCCTTTCTCCTTCCTCGAGCTATGAGTGATATGAAACCTTTAAGTACAAATAAAAGACACATGTTGTAATTGAGTCTGAATCAGGTCCTGAAAGGGGCAATCAATATCTACTAATGAATAATGAGTGTGGATCTGTATAAATAAAGAAGAGCAGGCTTACCTAACTTATGCATTGCATTATACCTAAAGTTGAATGCCACTCATCATCGAAAATATGGCCTGAGCCATGGACTGAAATCTAACTGTAAAATACTGTATTTTTACTGTTTCAATTGCATTACCATTTTTAGTGTTCTGTGGGATCTTCATATATTGATTGTATTTTTTTTTTTTCAGCTGTACTTTTAATAACATGTTGAGCCAAGTAAAGCTGAACAGATAAAGCCTCCAAGGTACCCATTCCTGTTCAGGCTTTCAGGACAGAACTTGTTTGAAAGGACAAGCCCTGTAAGAAAAGTCTTAACATAAAGGGGAAAATATTTAAAGTTGTTTCGGGCAAAATAAACATAAAGATCCTGCCATTATTTTGAGAATTCAGAATTAGTCTGTTTAATTATTAATGACCATTCCATGAAGTCTGAATGGAAGGTTCCAAGACCAGACCAGGGGTTCATTGCAAATTATCAGAAAATCTGAGGGAACCCTGATGTCAATCCTGATCTCAGTCCCACCATTATCACTTGGAAATTAACAGAAACCAGCAGCATTAATCCAAATCTGGTTCTGTTTACAAGGTTGATTGAAATAATCTCCCATGATTCCGCTGCAGGAGTGCTGGCCATGGGTATGGCAGGATAGGAAGCAATAATAAATTGTTGCTCATAGCAGATTGGCATGTTTAATGCGCAATAATGTGCTGATAATTTAAGTTTTAGCATAGATTTGCAATATGCTAGCTATATTTTTTATATTTTGCAGCAGGTGTGATCATTACCAAAGCTCTTCCAGATTCTACCAAATGACATTATTAAGGACAAGCCAAGGATAATTCATTTTTCTGCTGGTGTTGGGATTTAAGTGATTTTGTTGGGAGAATGCTGCTGGATACACAAAATAATTTAATCCCTCTCTGATATTCTTTTGTGCTCAGTGCTGATAAGACTCCGGCATGCACAGCATGACTGTGATGCTGGGTCCTGCCAGCCAGCCATTGGGGACCTCCTCCTGGGTCGCAGCAAACAATTAACAGCCTCATCAACCTGTGGAATGAACAGCCCTCAGAAGTACTGCATTGTAGGCTACCTAGAGGTTGGTTTGCTCTTTCTTTTTTAATAAACTGAAATTTGCTAACTAATATTTTCATCTGTAAAAGGAATTTACCCAGACTGGGAAGTTTCTGTTGGAGTTGTCTGAACAGTCATCAGACAGTGTGACATAAGTCTGGTGGAAGGCTATGTCTTGTTGCAGCACATGTGGAGGGTTTGGCAGCAAACAGCCTCCAAAGTGATGTATAGCTTCTCAAGAGGAAGAAGCATCCATGAGATGTGAAAGAGCATGGAGATTTCTGAGAGATCTTTGCAGTCCTTTTCCCATTCATGCCTGAGGTGAAGATCACAGTTTGTGCATGTGTGAGTGCTGAAGGAGTGTGGTCCTGCAGTCTGTAGGCACTGCTTTGATGTACCTTTCCTGGAGGACATGCCCCATATGATGTTGAGACCTGAAGCAGCCTGTTAAGAAATCCACACTATATCCCCTCATGTCTTTTGATCTGAATAAGACCAAAATTGATAAAAGCAGAAATCCATCTCTAGCGGAGGGAAAACCTAATAGTGTAGTCCAGTCTTTGGCCACGTGGTTGTGTAGGACCCAAAACAATGGAGATCAGAGAGATCCCTCTCACTTCCTGGCTGCAGCAATGGAGGCCAAAGTGGGTGTGCGGGAGCTGTGCCAGGCAGAGACGGAAATTCCTGGGTTGCACATCCTGGAGGATTTGGCCCTGCTGAGCTAATAAATTATCACAGATATAAATATTTTCACTAAATACCAGCTTAGGCTGAAAAGGAAGTTAATAAAATACAGCCTAGTTTATAAGCAATTGAAAATAATTACAGTTTATGACCTTCTGGCAAAATGGTGTGACACATTGGCAGAGTAAAGCTCTGCCATACTGAGATGTCACCAAGCACTGCTCTGTGCTCCATATTGCAACCACAGTTTTCTGCAAAATGTAAATACCTTTTTGCTCTTCTGAAACAGCCTGAGTCTTGGCACTGATTGGTAGATGGGCACAAAGGGCCATCTCAGAGACGTAATTTTTCTGGCTCTTAGCTGGATGACGCCTTTTACTTTTGCTTTTTAAAAGGCAATCAAAGAGCAATAAAAAATTAGTATTTCCACTTATCCTTTGAATAATATAAATACAGATTCTTGAAAAGGAGCAGCTGCTTAGCAATAATCCCTGTGATTTAATGCTGCTTCAATGCATCTTGACCTGTGGTGACTGTGTCCTCAAGAGTGTGAGAACTAGAAATTCTGCTACTTTGCAGAGCTCGAGAGATAGACGCTTATTCTGTGGCAATGTGTTCTCTATCAGCTCACCTTAAATGTGTGTGTCACCTATAGCATACCCAGAGTCCCTCTCAACTCAGTTCTGTTTCTCTCCAGCATATTTGAATGCTTTGCTGGAGGCAGGCCAGGAAGCTTTGCATCTTGCATCTTGCAAAGCAAAGTTCTTCCCCCAGTTCCCTTCCTGATGACCTGTGTCAGGCACCATGACAAGAGCAAATCTTACTTGTGAGAGTGTGTGTTAGACACCATGGCAGGCTGCCAAGAGCCAAGACTCAACTGGGATCGAAAATTCAGATTGAAAAAAAAAAAAAAATTGGAGTTCATCTGCTTTGTATTTGAAAAGAAGCACTGCAAATCATTTACAGTCTTTAATGTGTCTTAGTGTTTATAAATGTAGGGTAAGTGGGGTTTAGCCCTATGGTTGGATTTACTACTTACACATGTTTTGAAATGAAAAGAAAGAGGACTTAATGTTGAGGAGAGTATAAAGCCACACACTTCAGAGGAAAATGAGATCTGACAGACTTGCCTTATGTGCACAAGTGTGTGCTTGTCCTTTGGGACACAAAAAGGTCTTTATGGAGCAACCTTAAACATAAGTTGACTGAGTATCATATTGTATGTGCCTGTATAAACTAGAGAGTGGGTGTGTGCAGTCCTGCTGAACACTTCAATCACCTGAGCTCTCACAGAGCTTTGTGAAGTGAGATGACAAGAGTATTTTTTTTATTTCTGTCTTGTCTTCTAAACTGTACATTTGTACACTTGTCAGGCATGGTATAGAATGACTGAATACTATATATATTTGTTGTAATGTTTAAAACACGTGAATTATACTATACCTGTACATCCTATACCTGTACACCTCTTAGTTTATTTAAATGTGATTAATTCCCAGGTGATTTAATAATACAAAGATGTGCAAACCATTCCCGATACTTCTCCATAGATCCTCAGTGTGCCAGGCAAGGTGCCCCTCCACCCATCCCCTTCTGTTGTTTCCAGTCCAGCTCCTGATGCCGACTTCCACTTTGAGTTTTCAGCAGCATCCCTGCCAGACACCCAGCCATGGGCACTGAATCTGTGTCTCTACCTTCAGCTCTCTTTGGGGTGCTGGGTCATCCCCTCTTTTCCCTCCCAGCATCTCTGCCAGCCAGGCACAGATCACCTTCCACTTTGGCCTGTCACTGAGTCCTCACACTCAGGCTCTGCCCAAACCTTGTAGAGTCCATCTGCATAATACAGCTGCCTCTGCCCACCATGGGCACTCCTTGGCACAGCCAATGCCATGTGATTCCCAGTGGCTCTGCTGGCTGCAATCCCATGCTGCCTGGGCTTGTCCACATAGCTCAGCATGGGTCATCTCCCAGCCCTGCATGTCACCTCTCCTTATGTCTCCCACTCAATCCCCCTGTTATCACCTTAAATAGGAATTCCATGTCCTCCCTTTCAAAGCCCTTCTGCAGACAAAAGCCTCTCATTCAGCACTGAGATATTAGCTAATCATTGCCACCTTGGTCTTCTGCTTGTTAGATTTTCAAACAAGACCCTTTCATCCTATTGACATCCCAGTTTTCCTCCTTTGCATTGCTTTTAAACTTTTCTAGTATCCCTTTTCCTACAAAAGGTACTTATAGTGGTTGGGGTGATGGTGTCAGCTCAGACCACCTACTTATATTATGTACCTGGATCCAGTCTTGCCTTCCATTTGTACAATATCTATCTGCTGCTCCTGGCTGGGTCTCTGAGCTGCTAGAAAATGTGCAAGGAAGGAAAAATATATATAAATTATTTAATGACTGTTCCTCTTCAAGGCTTCTTCAGATCTTGAAAGATCCAGTCCCCCCCATATCCTCTCTGCCTCCTCACTGCCGTCTCTGGCCAAAGTTTCTACAGACTTCATGAGACATGAATAAAAGATCAGCTTTTAAAAAATGAATGTATCCCATGAAACTCTCACAGAACAAACCCTCTGGCAGCTAAAGCCAAAATCAACACCTTGATAAACTTATTTCTTTGTTCTAACTAAGATCTCCACAACTAAAAAAGTGTGGGTTTTATAGAGTTTACATGGGGCAAACCGAGGCCAACATTTACTATGTGCATATAGTGCTTGAGTGATTAAAAGCACAGACACCCAAAGCAACATGACAGGTTCCATTCTTGCCATGGAATAAATACATGTACATCCACCAGATCTTTAGAAAAGAGACCATATTTATCTTTTATTCTGCTCATTTTCTTTTCTAGGCAGAACAGAAGTGCTTTTTCTGTGATTCCAGATACCCCTATAATCCCTATACACAGCACAACAGTCACATGGTTGAAAATGTTATCACAACTTTTGAGCCTGATAGGAAAAAGAAGTGGTGGCAGTCAGAAAATGGTAAGTTTCTTTGAGAAAATATTACTGCAAAATTTGTGGCCTCTTCTGGACCTGCTTCAACAGGTCCATATATTTCCTGTGCTGAGGGCTCCAGAGCTGGACACAGTACTCCAGGTGAGGTCTCACCAGAGCAGCATAGAGGGGCAGAATCACCTCCTTCAACCTGCTGGCCACGCTACTTTTGATGCAGTCCAGGACATGGTTGGTCTTCTGGGCTGTGAGCAAACATTGCTGGCTCAAGTCCAGCTTTTATCCACCAGTACACTTAAGTCCTTCTCTGTATTCTGCTCTCTATCACATCATCCCCCAGCCTGTATTGATACTGGGAATTGCCCTGATCCAGGTGCAGGACCTTGTACTTGGCCTTGTTGAATTTCATGAGGTTCACACAGGACCACTTCTTGAGCTTGCCTAGGTCCCTCTGGATGGCATCTCATCCCTCAAGTGTGTCAACTGCACCACTCATCTTGGTGTCATCTACAAACTTGCTGAGGGTGCTCTTGATCCCACTGTCTATGTCATTGATGAAGACAGTATACTTGCAGCTTCTCTGTGGAGGTGTGCTAGGAGGAATAGCATTTACTCTATCCTATTTGACATACAGTGAATATATAAAAAATACTTGACTGATGGGAAATTAAGGCATAGAAAAATTAAGATAATAAGCTACCCCTATTTTGGATATCCAACAAAAAATTCATAAGCCTTTTTTTTAATGGATTTTAGCAAGGAACTGTCACCAGTTTTGGACACCACTGCAAATAAAGCTGTGGGCCAGCTGTGAGAGGATCTTTTCTTGCTCACCCCATCTTTCTTCTGGGGTGAGGTCTCATGCACAGCTCAGTCAGCAGGAGCCCTGGGATGCTGCATACAGATAGTCTACAACAGTACAGCTCTCAGCTGAGCTCCTGCAATTCTCTACAGAAAATGTGTGTATTGTGGGCTTTTTTTCCATAGTTGTTGAAATTTTGAAAGATGCCTGGTGCAATTTCAGGTCTGGCAGTATAGAGGGTTTAACAGATCTGCTTAGCATGAAGAAAACCCCATATTTTTACTGAGTTTATTTTTTTTTCTTAGAAATAAGCAAACAATTTGGGTGGATTTAAAAAAAATCTAACTGGATACAGGAAGTCATAAACACAGAACCTTACCATCACCACCACTTACAGTCCAAATGATCTGAACAGGACCTTTAACAATGTCCTGCAGTCTCAGTGACATGCAGCATTGCCGATGCCAGTCCAAGAAAGGCAGCACATCACATTGCCCCTGAGAGAGTGATCCAGCCACACCCTGGGACTGCTCAGGTGATGCCCTAAATTGCCTTGCTGATGTGCTGGAAAAGGCATCTTTAAATTCTCCATGGGAAAGCTGTCCCAGCAACCCCTCCAATGTGCGCACTGTGCTCTTCACTTCTTTTTCTTCTCTTTGCAGGCATTGACCATGTCAGCATTAGATTGGACCTAGAAACTTTATTCCAGTTCAGCCATCTTATCCTGACTTTTAAGGTACAATCACTTACCAGAGCTTTTATGTAATGTTATACACTAATTACCTAACCACAAGAATAAATTGCTTAGCAAGGCAGTGAAAACTCCATCTTTAGAGGTTTGTAAGAAGAGGTTAGATAAACATCTGTCAAGTATGATTAAGTTATAGTTGATCTGCCTTAGGGGAGGAGAATAGACTGAACAGCTTCCTATTTGTGTACTTTCTGGTCCTATTTTATATATATCTGAGAATTAAACCTGTAAATAAATTAAATTTCAAAATTTAGCCTTAAGTATTTAGGACATTTCTGAACTGCAGTTGAACTTTCAAATTTAGTTCAGCCTTCTCATGCTTATCCATTATGATCCAGATGGCTAATTTTTTTTTTTTTTTTTTTTTTTTTCCTACAAAAGTCATGCATTGCTATGGTAAACTTTCTTACTTAGAAAGTAACCTTTTTTTCTGTATGGAAGGTTGCCCTTGCCTTTTGCTAGAGAACAGTTTGAACAAAGAATCTGGCTTCCTCAGAGAATCACACAACCAGCAAAGTAGTCCTGCAAGCTTCGAAACACAGAATTTTAATTGACAGCTGTTGGCATCCCCCCAAACAGGATTGTCAATACAACAACCTCTGAGATGTCTTATCAATTCCTGGCTAAGAAATTACTGAAATTATGTTTCTTGCAGACATTTCGTCCTGCAGCAATGCTGGTTGAGCGCTCCACCGACTTTGGTCAGACCTGGAAAGCATTTAGATATTTTGCACAGGATTGTGCAGCTTCTTTTCCCAACATCTCTTCTGGTCCAGCAAAAAGTGTGGGAGACGTCATTTGTGATTCAAGATACTCAGACATCGAGCCCTCCACTGAAGGCGAGGTATTGCCAAGTGTCTGTGTTTTTATGAGTTCAGATTATATGTGGCTATTTTTCTGGAGCTGAAGGTCTCTTGTCTGTATCCTTCAGATCCACTTACACAGGTTCTGAGACATGAAGTGCTATTGACTTTACTGAAGTAATAGGGAAAGACAAACACTGTATTTTCACACTCGAATCCATAACAGAACTTGTACAAAACCTTCTAGTGCTCTTTCCTGATTTCAAAAATCACATAGAAGGCCCCCTCATAAAAGATCTTGACTCCTCATCATCCTCTACCACTAAAGGCAAGGGCCTGTACTTTGATCCCTTTGGTGGGCGCTCATCTCTACATCACTATAGGGCATTGTTTTCCCTTCCTCCTGACACATCAATCCACAAAAACGTCTTTTTGCCTTGCTCAGCCAAGGCCAGGTTGAAAGGGTGAGAGCACTTGCTGAATCGTTGTTCTTTTCTTTTATGGAATCAGTAAAGTGTCATTAGTAGCTACTAAGTCTCAGGTGACAGTCTTTTTATCCAAAAAGAATAGCTTCAGTGATCTACAGAGTTGTATTAATTTCTTTTGCAGGTTGTTTTAAAAGCTCTGGATCCCAGCTTTGAAATAGAAAATCCATATGTACCATATATCCAAGGTACGGACAGTACAGGTTTTCTTCAGAAATACTTTGCTGGTGTTGCTTGTTTTGTACAAGTGAGTCAACAGCTCAGCCGGTGGTTAAGTCAATGATGTTGAAAATTAGTTGCCTAGAGATCTTAGGGAAGCATCTGTATTAATAAAATGGGCTAGTCTTGTTCTCTGGCCTTGTGGGCAAATGGCACAGCTCTGCAGAGCTCATCCTTGCAGCTAAACTGTCTTGCCTTTCATCATCAACTGGCCCGGTCCACACCGCTTTTTGGGGAGCAGTCCCAGAGGTTTATGTGAATTCACAAAGGTGGTGGCTGGGCTAATACAGGCTGACCCTGGCCGGAGCCATACCAAGGAGGATGCCTAATGCATATGCAGCTGTGTGCCAGGAGTGGATCCATGCCCTGGCACTGTACAGGTTACTGGTCTCAGCCAATATCAGCTAGTTTTCACTATTTCTTCAGTATGGGGGAATTCTTGGATGACTAATGCAAGCTGAAGATTTCATACTGTTCATTTTCAAGTGAACTTAGGCTCTTGATTTCTGTTCTTTCCTTCCAGAACTCATTACATTGACAAACCTAAGGATCAATTTTACTAAACTCCACACCCTTGGGGATGCTCTGCTTGGAAGAAGGCACAGGGATCCCCTCGAGAAGTACTACTATGCTGTCTACGAGATGGTTGTGCGGGGCAGCTGCTTTTGCAATGGCCATGCCAGTCAGTGTGAACCAGTGCAGAATCTGCGGGGAGATGTTTTCCATCAGTCTGGAATGGTGGGTCATTAATGCTGTTTCCAACAAGTGCAATCCCTACCTGGTATTTTGGAGGAAGGAGGAGATGGAGAGAGGGAGAGGAAGGATGATGTCTGGTGATCTTTGGATTAACCGTTTGCAACTCCAAGTTGTAAAATGTTTCAATGCAGCTTCTTCCTTTAAAACCCTGGGCTGGATTGCTCAGAAGCTGCCTCTTTGTTGGCACTAGCAACTGGGAGAAGACATGTTGATAATAGCAGCAAAATACCAGAGCTGTAATAGTGCAAATGTAATGCAGTAAGAAGCCTGTGGTGTGTGCAGACTTGAATGGTCACTTGTTGGGTGCATTCCATGCTCCAGATGGGCTCAGGGGCTCTGCAGCAGGAGAGGAGGCATTGGCACAAAGAAGAGCTGATCATGCAAAGCTAACCCATGAAAAATGGATTATTAAAAAATTCAGGAACGTGATTGCAAAGTCTTTCCCTCAGGGGCAAGAGGCTTTTTCTCCTGTAATATATGTATCTCAATATAGAGACTTGTAGGGAGAGAAAGAATTTAAAAGGTTGAAGTCTGCTTTGGTATCTCTAGAAGTATTTTTTTCCTAAATGCTGCTCAGTGGCTTTAAAATTATTTGGTTAAAGTTTGCAGGTATTCTTCAGATCTTTTACTCAAATAACAGAATTATGTCAGCTGAGGGAGCCAGAGAGCTTTGAATTTTCCAGAGCTTGCTGGCATACCTTGAACAGAAATCTCCTCCTGCTCCTCTGCTCTCCTGTCCTGTCACCTTACCTCCTCTGTTCTCACCACATTGCAGGTCCATGGAAGATGCATCTGCCACCATAACACTGAAGGGTCATCTTGTGAAAGATGTAAAGATTTCTACAATGACATTCCCTGGAGGCCAGCTGAAGGCACACAAGATAATGCTTGCAAACGTAATTAAAAAAATCAAACATATTATTTTCCTCTTTAATAACTGGGGGGGGGGGGGGTGGATGGAGCACAAACCCA
>JANHGN010021096.1:19916-93354 GCA_024605025.1 Megaceryle maxima
CAGCGGAAACCACAAAAAGTAACTGTTAACAACTTAATTAACAAAATCAAAAAAATTATTTTCCCTTTTAAAAACGGGGGGGGGGGGGGTGTGGATGTAGCACAATCCCAGCCCAATGCATAACAGGATGGCTGGGTTTCTGGGAGCACAAAGCTATAATCTTGCTGGGTCACTGAAATCATAAAAGTAACAAGAAACCTTGTGTTAACAGACAGAAATGGTGGCAAGACCATAATAATAGGAGTCCTAGTGTGAAATACTCCACTGTTTGTTTTGGTTTCAGGGTGTAACTGCAACGGCCATTCTGGCAAATGCCACTTTGACATGGCTGTGTACCAGGCCAGTGGCAGGGTCAGCGGTGGTGTCTGTGAGGACTGTCAGGACAACACCATGGGGCAACACTGTCACCAGTGCAAACGATTCTTTTACCAGGATCCACTCAGAGTCATCTCAGACCCTCAAGCATGCCTCCGTAAGCTTCCCTTTTTATAGTTTCTCTAAGAATCACTCCAAACAGGGTGGTTCTCATTGTCTTTGTTCTGAACCCTATGGCAGCCCCATGCTTAAATATTCAAAAATGTTAACAAGCCTATAACATCCAAACTACCTTATAAAGTACCTGCATGACAGGACCTGTCAGGACATGTCTTGACCTGCACTCTTGAACCAGCATTGCAAAAACAGCTTCATATTCCAATACATTGCTAAACTCAGTTTAAAAATCCATCAGGGCTATCATCTGAGGCTCTGAGCAACCTGCTGTAGTGGAAGATGTCCCTGCTTTCAGCAGGGGTGTTGGACTAGATGACCTCTAGAGGTCCCTTCCAACCCAGGCATTTCTATGATTCTATGATCTTTCTTGGGCATCAGTGTAAGTATGAATAGCAGTAGTGCTTTGTTTCTGTGGTAGAAGAGGTGCAACATGATGGGAGCATTTTTCTAGATACCTGCCAGAAAAATAGTCTTTCAGGCATTTCTTCTGAAAGATGAGCTAAATTCAGTATTAACACAGGATGGGAAAAATGCTCCAAGTGTAATTTAATTGTAGTAATTCATTGGTGTGAAAAGTCCTTAAGGAGCTAAGGGGTGATTATCCAGGGGAGTGGTGTAGTAGAAGTCAGGTCTGATGTGAGAAATGGGTAGTACCTTAGGAAAAAACAGGATTTATCATGATGGCAGTGTCCATGATGAATCCATTGCTTCTAGTAAATAATTCAGCCGTGGCCAACTCAGACCAGCTCTGGGGAAGTGGCTCACATGTAATACCCCTGCAACCCTACAGCTTTCGTGAGAGCATCCCCAAAAGTATGGAACCTGCTCCTCCCCAGGTACTCTGGAGAGGATAGGGAGTGTATGAATGATGCCTATTTCTACCCAAAGCAAAGGGAATATTTCTACCGAAGTGAAGACTGTAACTCATAATATTTCTTAAGAGAGGCTGTACATTAACTGTAAAGCATCCAACAGAGCGAGCATGGATGAATGTCTCGAATCTTTACAAAAACCCTGAATTTGTGCCTACCCGCAGCTCTATAATTGTGTTTTAATGCTTATAATTAAATGTGCTTTTTTATGTGTCTCCTTGACCACACTTGTAGCCTGCAGCTGTGACCCAGAAGGTACATTGCACGATGGCGCGTGTGAGAGCCACACGGATCCTGCTCTGGGAACGGTCGCAGGCCGGTGCCCTTGCAAGGAGAACGTGGAAGGTGTCCACTGTGACAAGTGCAGGGCAAACTACTATGGGCTGAGCAGCAGTGACCCAATGGGCTGCCAGCGTATGTAAACCACCTCTTTTATTCTTCTTTCCAAAGAATTTTAAAAAGATGCAGATAGCTGAATGCACAAATACACACACTAATACACTACCTGCTTCACAAAATACCCAGTTTCCTCTTATAATTTAATGTCAATGTAACATAATGTTCCTGATGCAACATCTGACACCAAAAAGATGAAAAATCACGTGCAGAATAAATAGTATGCTGTGATAGATCCAGCTGTTGTTAACAGAAGTATTGTTAAACGTGATTTGATTAAAAATGGAGTTTAAAACACACAAAAATTATTTTGGCATTAAAGTCAGCATAAGGGTGAATGAAAAGCCACAGATGGGCTATTAGGATAGTTGGACTCCGCACTGCACAGTGCAGTGTCGAGATGGTAGGAGCTTCTACCTTGCCATGAGAGCTTCCAGCCAGCCGTTCCTCCAAGAGAGGCTTGCTAAAAAACACAGCCCGCCCCCACCCAGATGCACTGTGGGGTTGTGAGTGCACCGTGGTTATTATGCCCACAGCATGGCAACATACAAGGACTGTGCAGTGCAGTTCAGCACATGGCAGACCACTACATCAGGCTTCTGCCAGTGGCCCTGCTCCCCCACAGAGAGGGTACCCACCAAGGAAACAGTCCATTCCAACAGTTCCATTTTAAGGGCAGTCTGAGGGCTGTAGGGTGCCAGGGCATGTCCATCTGCAGACCATCTGTCTGGAGGACAGAGTCTGCCTGTCATGCTGACGCCACATCTAAAGCAAACACCAGTCCTGCTGCCATCACTGGGGCCCGCAGAGGTAACCAGATGTTTCTCTCCCTGCAGCCTGCAACTGTGATCCCTCCGGCAGTTTGCCCTTCTCTGTCTGTGATCCTGCCACAGGACAGTGCCTCTGCCAGCGGTTCACCATGGGGCGACGCTGTGAAAAATGCATTGTGCGTACTCAGTTTTTGTTATCACTACTGTATGTATTTTTAGAAGTCTGCTCTCCCACCTCCCACCTTTTCATTCACAGAAAAGCAAACAGTTAGTCAAAATTCAAAATAATTTTACAGCTGTATGTTCCTATTTTTCATTGACACATCTGGTTCATATTTACTGCTTGCAAACGTTTGTGCAATCAAATTGCACTAAGATAAGCACTCCCAAGAAGAAAAGGAAATACAAAATCATGTCCTCAGGCCATCTCTGCTGTTTACAGAGCAGCTTGCACAAATGGGTAATTATCTGGCTCTTCTTTCAGTGGCACAGCACCCATGCAGTCTGGTAAGAGAAACAATTTCCCATGGCCAAGCACAGTAATACTCCAGAGCATAATTCAGCCACGTGAATAAGTTCTGTTGTGCTTTACATACTTAAATATTTACCATAAAAAAAATCTTTCATAGAATCACAGAATGGTAGGGGTTGGAAGAGATCTCTGGGGATCATCTAGTACAACAGCCCTGCCCAAAGCAGGTTTACATAGAGCAGGTTGCACAGGAATGGATCCAGGTTTTGAAAGTCTCCAGAGAAGGAGAGTCCACAACCTCTCTGGGCAGCCTGTTCGAGTGCTCTGTAACACTCACTTTCTTTCTATCCCAGGTAGGATACTGGGGTCTTGGCAACAGCTTGTATGGCTGTTCTCCATGTGACTGTGATATTGGTGGATCCCAGAATAACTTGTAAGTTAATATTCTTCAATTTTTTTATTGGTTTTAATTTTATAAACTGTTAGGCTAGATTTTCTTATTAGGTTAAAGGAGTCTCAATACAAATGGGAAAATCAACTGTAGATGCAACTTCATCATATACAAACAGTGTAAAGTTTTGTTAGGATTTTGGAAATTTATTTGTAATAAAGGAATTTATCTTTTCCTTTGAAGCCAACTTTGAATCAGCTTAAGTCTTTTTTTTTTTTTTTGATTTTTTTTTTTTTTTTACAAAATATAAATGACCTGGTTTGAGAGAAACAGAGACCTTGATATTAATAGAAATTAGAAGGATGTTAGAGGTGACATTTTAAACTTAGCTTTCTACATCTACTTTAAAAGCTAGAAATATTTTTTTTTTCTGAGGTACATGTTCCCATTCAATATACGTAAGTTTAGAAGGAAGCTTTGTTTCAGTTGATCTCCTGCAGAAGTCTGTTGGACAGGGGTCTTCAATGCTGCTGTTAGCCTTCAGACATAGACTTCACACAGAGTCTGATGCTGTAGAGCAGCTCCTTGTGAGCAGGTAAATCAAAGCTAGTAATCATCTGATGCATTTCTTAAGAGTCTTAAGTATATGAAAACTACCACATTGAATCAAATCAAAGGTCCTGGTCTCACATTCTGTCTCCAAAACTGCAGGTGATAGATGGTTAAGAGTAGTGATAGATACAGTAATAGATATAGACACAGATGCAAGAAATTGAGATGGGAATAGAGAGTATCAGAGGCTTAGGAAACAAAAGTATCTGTGCTTCCAGTGTGGAATGGACAGAGAAGGACAAAGTACATCATGTCTCCCAAGCGATCAAAAAGTATCAGCAACAGCAATGATGTGACAATGGAAGAAATGAAGCAAAGATGAAACAAGGGTGGAGCTGAGCTGCTCTCATGCTGTGAGGACCCAGCCATGCCTCACTCTGATGTTTTCCCTTTACCAATTCTTACCCTAGGTGCTCACCAAAGGACGGTCAGTGCAAGTGTCTTCCCAACATCGTGAGCCGACAGTGTAATGAGCCAGCCTCAGGCTACTTTTTTTTACCCCTGGACTATTACATTTATGAAGCTGAGCATGCAAAGCCCCTTTCTGGCTCTGCACCCTTGGTAGGTAGTTGGCTTTTTAGGTGTCGTACTGAGAATGGATCCATGTGGTGGTGGCACGGGAGCCAAGGCTGAGGAGAGGAGCTGTTGCACAGGGAGCAGCTGGATTGGCTCTTTATCAGGAAGATACAAAGCAGGTCCCTTGACTATTCTTGCTTCATCCTTGTTCTTCATGGACATAACTATGCATAACTGAGTGTTACCAAGGGACAGTCACTACAGGATAGTATGACCTGCAAAGCTGTCCTTCCTGCTCTGCAGGTGCAGTCTGGTTTAGTATGAAGTAGAGAAATTAATTTCATTATTTAAATTAGAGGAAAGTGTTTGAGTTGCCAACATCTATCACAAATTTACGGGAATCTCCAAAAGAGAAAGAAACCAATTTCTCTCTTTTGCAGTGGACTCATTCCTGCTGCCTTATATAATGGTACTGATTGTATCCCAATTTCCTCAAGAATTTGGCATCCATCTGTAATGTTTTGAGAAAAATTTTTTGTTTAATTTTTTTCCCCTCAATGGGAGTAGTTGTGCTACATGAAGAGTACAAGCCTGGAATGCATTCCTTCCTGCTGCCTATGTTTTTACTTACACTCCTTCTCCGATGTGTTGTCCAGAAGCTATAGAGAAGAAATAATTTAAAAAAATGTTTATTTGCAGGTCACATCCACAAATATTTAGCTATAATCACAACCAGTAATCATCCTGCAGTCTAATAATTAAATAGAAAACAGATGTCTGGGACATAGTTTATGAGAGGAAGTGCAAGTTAATTTTAGGGGACTGAGGGAAAAGGGTTTCCAGGAGCTGTTGGGCCATAGTTTTGAGTTTCACCCAGGAGAGAATAGAGCTTGTTTTAAGAATGTGGATTTTCATTTAGCTCCTTCCTTACCCTTTGAAATTGTTGAGACAGTGATGCTGCTTTCTCATGACTTCATAGGTTAAACCAAGCACTCTTCCAAGGTGTGACATCTACTTCCAGAAGCAAGGTTATGAGTTCATGATTGAAAATGGAAAGATTGTGTTAAACAGGAGCAAGAAACGACATGTAAGAAAATCTGGACTGGAACAGGTAAACTTGCACCTGAATAGTTACTTAAGATGACACTAAATACTAAAATTTTATTTTGCAACAGAGGGCAAGGAAACTTCTGAGCATGTGGGATTTCACAGTCCTGGTCATTACAGTCCTGACACAAATGAAATAAATTTTTTTGATAGGCAGTTGGACCGAGCATCTTATAATTCACACCAACAGGTTTGTCCAATGCCACTGTAGACTCAGATTCAATTAATTGTTCAGAGGATAAGAGTAAAAAGTAAAATCTTTTTTGTTGTTGTTTTGCTTGCAAGACATTTCCAACGTTTTCCATTTTCCAACAAGGTTACCGAGACAGTAACATGGTACCTACTGCATTTAAATGCTGTCAGGTTTGTAATTTTAAGTACTGATATTTATTTATTCAGCTTATAATGAAAAGTCCAGCCATGTATGAAATCAAGATTGATCTGTTTAAAGTTTGCAGTGTGAAGGATTGGATATGCCTATATACAGAGATGGATGGATTATTCTAGTCCCTGTCATTGCTGTTGTTGCAAGGCTATAGGAAGCTTTTCTTTATATGTGATCCTAAACATCCTACATTGGGAGAGTTCTTAGACTGTCAATCTCAAGCTTGTTCAGAAAGTCAGGATGACTGATGGCCAAAATAAATAATCAATATGGCAAAAGTATTTCCTTTTTTCTTTTTTTCTGAGTTTGGTTTTTTTTGTAATCTGACTCTGTGTGTTGTTGAAAATGTCAATGTCTTTGCAGGGTGCAATGCAGTTTGGACAGGACTCAGCTGTGGCCGTGGTTTTTAGGCAGCCTAGCACTGGCCGGTCTGTCACATGGACGGGACCCGGCTTTGCCCGTGTTCCCAGCGGAGCTGGGCTGAGATTTGCCATCAGCAATGTTCCCTTTGCTATGGACTTTGATATCACGATTCGTTATGAGCCTGAGGTACTTGTCTTGTGATGTTGTGATAGATGCAGGGTCTGTTTTGTCCCACTCTTTATATTTAAAATTAAAATTGTTTGCCTTTTCATCCTTATAAACATGCCCTTCATTGATCTCCTGAACCTTTGCTTGGACTGGACTCTTGTTCACAAACCAGACACATGCAAAATGCAGTTCCTTTTAGGTGGGCATCCTGTATTTCTACTTGGGATTTTTTGGCCAGGAAAATATGCACAGACAGGAGTGATCGCTTTTGCAGACATCCAGCTTCCCAGTTGCTCCAGCTGGGCTCTGAAATGTGTGAAAATTGTAGGAAAAAATAGCCAAAATCTAATTTTTTGCCTGGACAAAATTTTTCAATGATGAAGACATGTCTAGGGAAATCTGTTAATGCAAATCTGGTGAAACCCTACTCAGCAAACATGTCTGCAAAAACACAGGCCAGTGTTTTATTGGTACCAGTATTTGTACATGCCTTCCTCTTTTGCTTTGCAGCTCCCTGAGACAGCTGCACCAGTTGAGATCCTCCTTCTGTCTATTGTATTCTGTTCTCTTTCTGTCATTCTGAGGCAAACAAGACTCCCAGTGTCTTAAAACATGAGAACAATTTTGAAGTGGGCTGGTTTGATGTAGCTTTTTCCTTCTAAGAATTAAACAGTTGCTTTTTTTTTTTTTGTTACAAAGTCTTTTATGTTTGTTATTTCTTATTAGATGTGAGAGGAGGAAGATAATGATGGATGTCTCTGGGACAATACTGTTCTAAGAGATGAACATCAGTGACATCAACAGAGCTGTTTCCAATTGCATCAGCTGAGGTCCCAGTGCCTCTGCTCTTTAACTAGCCATTGCAAATACAATGCATTTTTCACAAATAACATTATTTTTTTAGTCCTGTAAGAAACAAAGAGAAAATCTGTTTTGTTTTTGCAGTGTGCAGTCATTCAGATGGCTTTCATTAACCCTGGCAAAGAGAAAATTGGTTTTTCAGATATGAAAAATGACCATAATTTTTGTCCTTTATAGTCCTTGGAAGACTGGCTAGCAAGTGTTGCCATCCAGCCTGCTGGTATTTTGTCAAGTCAACGGTGCAAAAACAAGGGCCTTTCACAGGAGCCACATGTGTTGCCTCTCCCAGCTACAAAGAGGTCTGACTATTCCTGTCCTTTTGCTTGTAGATTTTGTGTGCGCAAATCTTTTACTGAAGCACTGCAGAGCAACAAATGTGTGGGAAAGTGGGAATATTAGAAACACGTGTGGCCTTTCCTGTTGCAGTCACACCACAATACCACATAGGTTCTAAGGAAGAGTCTGGTGGTCCAGTCTTCAGCATCTCAAAAGTTTGCTCAAGCCAGGAGAGCAGCCTGAGATCCTGCTGGGGTTAGTCATTGCTTTGGCAAAGATCCAACTGCAGCTATTTCAGTATAGAAAGGAAATACTGACTTAAAGTAACTGTCCTAGCCTATTTTCAACACCAGCTTTTCAGCTTGGACCTATGTAAATAACAGAGAGGAACCAAAAGGATGTGACTCAAGTCTTGATCAAACAGGGACAGGAAAGGACAAATCTGAACAATGAGTTGCAAACTCCTTTGCTTGAAGTAGTAAAACCTGCCATTTTCAGTTTAATTTAAACCAGGTTTAAATTGTGCTTGGTGAATCATCCAGGCAGAAGTTATGCAGCTTTCACAAAGCCTGGCTGGGTGTGCTCCCCAGAGCAGCTGGGATTGCTCAGGGCTGGAGGCATTAGGATGTAGGCACAGAGTGGAGGGAGAGCTCACAGCATCCTGTAAACTTGCCTTGTCCTGACTCTTATAGCCTGGAGCTATAACTGTACTTTATTTCTGCTGAACAGGATTGCAATTCTGCAAACTCCAGTGTGCCTGGAGCCACAAATGGGATATTCTGTGGATGTGCATTTTTCTCAGCCCTCTGCCTCTGACCCAATGGCAGAATCATTCATCTTGATTGATTCAGTGAGTAGTTCTGTCACAATTCCCTTGACATTGTATTTATACGTGTTTATATGTGATTTTTATTTATTTCATTAATTTATTGATTTTTAAAATTTATTTATTTTCTACACAGACTTATTACAAATATTTTTAAATCATTTATAGAAATTCAATAAAATGGGCTTCTGCTTACCTCCATTGGCACTGTCTTTGCATGCTTTTATATGAAAAAACAGAATTGTATCTCTGCTTCGTGGAGCAATACCATAATAGCTCATCAGGTCATACTTGTTACATGTTGATAGAGTATGTTTCTCTATCTGTTTATAGTTTCTAGTATGTTTCTAGTATGTATCCAGTTTCTAGTATGCTTCTCTATCTCATTTATTATGAGCACACTCCACATATGCTGACAAGATGCTGTGGTTAGGGATATACATTAATGCAATTCTTCATGACTTTGGAGTTTTTTTTAAATCTCTATAATTTGTCCGATTCTAATTCAAAAAAAGCCATGGATATATTTAAAGATGACATTGGAAAAGTAAAATTAGAACTGTGTTTTCCTGGGAATCTGGTCCAGACATTTCTCAAGTTTCCACCAAGTCAGAATATGGGTGTTAGTTTTGGGTCCTTGTGATAAAATATTTTAAAGTCCATTCCTCTAATTACTGCTGTAGAACTGGCCCTGACAAGGACTGGCCATACTTGGACATAGAACCTTCAGTTGATTATCTTGGTAATACAAGTAAAAATTTTGGCCAGATACTGCTTTCAGAGTCATCAACAAGGCATCTCTTAGAAGCAAAAACAGTTCTGAGCGTATATCTGAGGTCTTACTATAATCTGACATTTTTTATACACAGTCTCTTTTATTTGAAGAACTTGGGGAATGTCTAGACCTTAAGAATAAATGTGAATTTAGATGACTGAGCAGCACAGCGGCAGATTTGGAAATGTGGTGCTCCAGGCCTCTGTCCTTGCAATGCAGAACACCGTAAGAGAATGTGGGAAATTCTAGTTTTCATTATGTCTAAGCAAAAATATTTTCTTTTCCCTCTTAACTCCAAAGCTTGGACTTATTCCCAGAATCAGCTCCGTGGAGAACTTATGCAGTGAAAAGGATTTAGATGAGTACCAGAAGTATCACTGTATTGAAATTGCATCCGAAGTTGGACCTCATGTCCTGCCTGAAGTGTGCGCACAGCTCATAGTGAGCCTGTCAGCCCGTATTCACAATGGTGCTGTTGGTAAGGAGCAACCTTCACAGGCAGCTCTTTTGGACAGTTACTGGTTTTCCCTTCAGTTTGTAAGGTATGTTGACTGGAGATCTCTCAGCCCATGGTGGTGTAGGTAAGTGAAGCCAATCAGCATGTGCTGTGTGTGGATGTGCAGGATACGTCCCACTGAACTCTGAGTGTGCTGCAAACACCTTTTGGTGGTATGGTTCTCAGAGTCCATCACACATCATAGGCTTCATGGAGCAGTGTGACAGGAATCATAGCAGTGTTTGTGTGTTTCTGAAGAGCATTTCAGTCAGATGCAGCTTCACCACATGGTCAAAGCAGTAAGTTTCTTAATTTTCTGGCTGCTGTAAAGTGACAGAGGAGTTTTTAAGCCCTTTTCCTGGATGCTGCAGGCCAGCTGGATGCCCTGTTAAGACTCTAGTCATGATGGCACATGAGCTTACATCCTGGAAGAGATTCACCAAGAAAAACTTTGAAGACCCAGGTGGTCTTCTGGACCCACTGTAGAAAGGGCAGCTGGGCTTGCTGTCTCAGGAGGCTTCCCTGATGTTGGGACCAGACAAATGGAGCTTCTCTACACTTCCAGTAACAGGAGGCACCTTTCTGGACAACTTTGGTGGCCAGTTCCTTTCAGGGAGCCTTGCCTCCAATGGACCTGAGAGCATATGCTTGGTTTGGGCTATTTTTAGAAGGACCAATGCCTCAGTCACACATCATGTGATGTGGTCAAAACAATGCAGCCACCCTCCCACCTCCCCATTTAAGTTTGGGCAGTGCTGACTTACCATTAGCTCAATTCCCACAGTGAAGGGATTCTCCCAGTGAAACATGGCACTTTGTCTTTCTAGCAATGGCATCTATCCATACTGGAAAAACATCCTCTGTGAGTTAGCAGACCAGCTTCACTCAGCAAGTTAGTCCAAGGTGTCCAGAAAGCAGCAAACTATACCCAGGCTAAGTACTGCCTGCAGGTTATGTCCAGTGCTGCAGCTAGACATAGATTTATATCAAACCCTTCTAGACTTCAAGATACCTTCATTTTGGATCTACATTTTGTTATGCTGTCTTCTGCCCAAACCCAAATATGTGCCAAACACAGTGCCCTGAATGTGGCAGCTCCACCATCAAGATTTGTGCTGGTGCCTGATACACCATCACCATCAATGCTACAGCATCAAAGATAGTGAACCCCTGATGAGAATAATCAATCTCTTTCCCTCCTATTTCTATGTATAAAAAACTGCAAGTTTACAAGAGCAGTCACACTCCCTTATATAACCAAACCTGGTTTGATTTTCTTTCCCCTTGGCAGCGTGCAAGTGCAATCCTCAAGGGTCACTGGATGCCAGCTGCAGTAAACTGGGAGGCCAGTGTCAGTGCAAAGCCAACGTCGTGGGACGTTGCTGTGACACCTGCTCTGCAGGCAGCTATGGCTTTGGCTTCCATGGCTGCTACGGTGAGTATCTGGCAGCCAGCACCAGTACCGGTACCAGTCTCTGGCTTTTCATGCATACCTCAACTTTTTAGGCCTTTGAATTCATGATTCTTTGTGAAGCAACACAAAAAATGTTTCTAGAAATAATGAATTTTCTGTCCTCGCTGCTCGCACTGTCTTCAGGCAGTGTCAAGTGATGATTGGAATTGGTGGGAATACTTTCAGGACACAGCTTTCCTTTCGGTGTTTTCCAGCATGTGAGTGCCACCCGCAAGGCTCGCTGAGCACGCTGTGTGACCAGGTGACGGGGCAGTGCTCCTGCCGCCGGGAGGTGGATGGTCAGCGCTGCAGCCGATGTCTGGCTGGGTATTTTGGATTTCCCCACTGCCGTCCTTGCCCGTGTAACGGTTACGCAGAGCTTTGCGACCCGGTGACCGGAGTGTGCCTGAACTGCCGCGGGTTTACGGCTGGAATCCACTGTGAAAGGTAAGCTGATGGGTAGCACTGCAAAGCTTACCCAAACATTGGTGCTCTCTAAAATGTGTGTGTAGCTGAGGGCCCCGCCTACATCCCCATGAATGCATCAGTGACCTTACCTGGAAACACATACCTAAACCCAGGGTCAAACTGGGCTGAGCTGCTAAATGGCAGGTACCTGTTTGTTCAGCAAATGCCTGTGGGAAGTTGCATGTAATGCCTGTGGGAGGACTGTGTGCACAGCATGCACGCAGCACTGCAGTCAGCGGTTTCCCTGCAAGAAGGCATTTGAAAGATAGGTGCCATGGCACCATGTGCAAAGTGCTGCTTGCGAAATACACTGACTCTTAGCAGCTTTTAAATTGCCAAGAGGCTAACCTCATGATGAATACTCATTTTAATACCTGCAATTATCTCTGAGGAGCTTAACTAAACATGCCCTGTTTGCTGTTTTGTATTCTTTCCATATGACCAGAAAATTACTTTTCCCATGTGTCCCAGCACTCCTCTTTTTTATTCTATACACTGGCAGCAGTATCAGAGCTCAATACGGACATCACAATTAAATTCACTAGCTCTTTAGTTTAGTTTGGCTGGATTGTACCTTGTCATTCACTTTTAAGAGGATATCCCCATGAAACCTATTGAGCTTTTCTTGCAGTGCTTTTGGACAATACAGCCTTTGACTATTGTGCTTGTAGGTGGCAAATAGATTAAAAATGGGACACTGAAATACTTGTCCTGTGTCTCTGCAGGAGCTCCAAACCCCAGGGTGAGGATAATTGAATAGCCAAGACTTTTAGCCTGGCTTGTATACATACAGAGAGTTGTGTTCCCATTTGCCATAGTAAAGCAGATCAAAGACTGAGGCTGCTTCAGAAGCTGCTGCTTTGCTGCAGTTGTAGGATCACAGGGGGCTGGGATCTGGAGGTGGTGGTGGCAGGCAGGGTGGCATGGGTGGCTGAGCCACCTAGGAGCCCCCAGAGACCCCACCACCACATTGAAAGAGTCATTACCTCAGGTCTGCAGAACATGTCAGACAGACCATGGCTGATTTCAGTACATATGCTGCATCTGAAATATGCAATATTCTCTGAGTGCTCTGAAAGAATCTTTCCTTTTCACCTGTTCCAGGACTTTCTAATGTCATGCCAACCACTCTTTGTGTGTGTGTATAGAAATAGATGAATTTGTGTGGTGATAGCTGAATTATACCGAGTTTTTACATGGCAGAATTTAGCTGTCTATGCAGATCATGTGTGGTAAGTCATATGTACATATTATCATTTAGATTAAAATTGTTCCAGAGTAGGTGAAAGTCTTCAGAAATATTCCTTTTTTTTTTTTTTTTTTTAATTTTTACTCCAGATTTCAGGAATGCAGCTCTGATTTCCCATTTTAGAACACCTTTGAAGGTTGACATATCTGCACCAAGTAATGGGGATAGCTCTACAATGACCCAGAATGTTAAATTAATTATACATATGTATAAATTGATTGATCTGCAGGGACTGAAAGGATCACTTGACAATTTCTGTTGCATTGACAGGTGCATGGACGGCTATTATGGGAACCCCCTGAGCAGAGAACCCTGCCGCCCATGCATGTGCCCAGGGGCACCTACAAGCAATAGGTATTTTGCACATTCCTGTTACCAGGACTCCCAGTCTGCACAACTAGTCTGCAATTGTCTCGAGGGATATTCAGGTACAAAGCAAAATAAAGACTGGTTTTGATTCTATTAAAATTAACATAAGAGAGAAAAAATTACCATCCTCTGCCATCCTCTGTTCAGAAATAACAAGTGATGTAATGGTAATATAACAGATAAGTTAACACTCAAATTTACTAAAATTAAGTGGAGAAGTACTGAGAAGGGTGGGAATTGTGTGATTAGTGTTTGAAAAAGGGATTCACATATATGGATACAGTGAAGCCATTAATTAATCTGGTGACACTCTCTGGAAACCTCCTCCTTTCCACTATATTAACCTGGTGGGGCGAGGGAGGGAGAACTGCAGCTGCTCATTGGAAGAAGCATTGGAATCCCAGATTGTAAAGAACAGGCCATCAAAAAGCATTGATAAGATATCCTGATCAGAGAAAATCTTTCTTCATATAGAGGAATCTTGCTTCGATGCAAGTTATGCATGTTATGTGACTATTTAACCATTCAAATGGTCACTTCAGAAATGAGGTTTCCATTCTCAGCTGTCTCAAATGCAGATATTTTTGCAGCAAACTGATGCCTTACTTGCTAAGATCCTGGTGACTTAGCTTGAATTTCTGTAGGGAAAACTGAAGCTATTTTCCTACCCCTGGGCATTAGAATGAACTCCACTGATGGAAGCAAGCCCTAATGGGAAACACACTGACAAATGCTAAACCAACACTGTATCTTTACTTAGGACAGGTTCCTTTATAAGTCGAGTTTTGCTTGAGTAGTTGCTGTAGGGCCAAAATGATCCCTGTTGGTGCTCAACCAGGGGACTTCTGTCCTCACAAATGAACACAATCCTCAGTTCGGGACTTTCTTCCTACTGCTTCGTCCCAGCAAGGCTCTTGGTCACCTCTGTGGCACTGGGCTCGGTTCCTCAGAGTGTGTGAAAGGCTTTGGTCCTGAGGATGAAGGAGCAGAGTCCTTACTTGAAACTGAGCCTGTAGATAACGTCCCAGCAACACCAGCCTTCCCAGAAAGGTTTCTGAGATGAAGAGAGGCAGCACCCAAGCAGGGCAGGCATTGGGATGGCATGCAGAAGCAATGGCAATGCCAGCAAGCAAGGACAGAGTGTCCCAGAGCTTGTCGAACCTCCTGGGGATCCTCCACTGCATTATGGAAAGGAGGGCAGGTTTAATGGACTCTGAGTAGGTCTGGAAAAGGGCATCCCCTCCTTCCCATGCTGCTGTTGGGGTGAAGGTCCCCTGGAAAATCCTGCAAATATGGCCAACCCTGACTACTTCCCTTGGAAGGACTTTGCTGGAAAAATATATTTGGAGATGCTGTGTGAGGGGGTATCTGTTTATTCCTCCTGAAAGGGCTTTCTTGGTGAAAATGACCTGGGATAAGGAGAGTGCATTTCCATCAGATTTCAGTGTGTGATATGTAATTTAAATGGATCATAGGATTAAAGAGCAACAGTGTCAAACAGGTAGATAATTTCCATTGGAAATGTGCATGTGAATAGAGAGTCTGAATCTTTTACCAGTATTACTAGAAATTACCTATTTCACTTGAATTCACATCAGCCAGCAAATATTTTTACCTTCATCTCTGACAGGCAATCAGTGTGACGAGTGTCCTAGTGGGTCCTACAAAAACCCAGGTAGCTTCGGGCTTGACTGTGTGCCATGTCCCTGCAATAACAACATTGATGTGACAGACCCAGAGTCCTGTAACAGGGTCACCGGGGAATGCACCAAGTGTTTACACAACACCCATGGAGCAAACTGCCAGTTCTGCAAACCAGGCTATTTTGGCTCAGCCCTCAATCAAAGCTGTCAAAGTAAGTAAGCAACAGCCCTACAATGACATATTACTACCAAGAAAAGTTTTAAAGAAGTTAGGTGATAGGGATTGGTTAACCTTTAGAGGGACAGTAAAACTAAAGCAGTTCAATTGAGCAAATATGAGAACACCACATATATTTCTGTCCAGTGATACAAACAATTGTTAGTATGGCATCTATTAAATTCTTTGTTGTCCAAGTCTCACTACATCTCATACCAAATATCACTCCTAGGAAATACACATTTATGAAATTAAATCAGTACTCTCTTTTAGAAAAATAAATGTGCATTCAGCCCATTCAGGAAGGAATCAAAAGTAAAGGAATCAAAGATAATTGTTTATCTGTGTTGCTGGCTGATGCCAACTAAGCAATGCTCAGTTAACCAGATGATCCCTTGCTGAGCTTCTTGCCTTACCAGTTGTTTTCATTAAGTGGCTAGAATGAGACTGTTCAGGCAATTCAGTGAAGTCTATGAGGACGCTGTCAATAACCCTGCACCTTTAACAGAAAGGCAGGAGTGTAAGAAAAAGCAAGGCATAGGTTTCTCAAAGACTGTTCTCACAAATGTGCCTGATCAAGGGTCTAGTTTCTACAGGCCAGAAAAGTATGGATATTTTTAAGAAAATATTTTTCTGGGAATCTCTAAAATAAATACATCTCATGCCCATTCCTTGTTCATTCTTGGAAGATGTCCATTAGAAATGGTTAAGCAAAATGGTTAAGCAAAATCTTTTGATTCCTCACAAAGACGGCCTCTTATCTTACTTGGCTTACTGGGCTTTCCCATGCTGGATAGCGCCTACTGTAAATCAACTTCTCCTTACTCAACATATTTAACATATCATTCCAATAAGATTCAAAATTCACTATGCCTTGCATTTTTTGTGCCTGTATTAAAACTACTGAGCACTCCCAGAAAGTTTGATCAAAGCGATACGTAAGCTCTTATAGGAAGATAGGTACATCGTATGAGATCAAAGATGTTTACTAGAAGTAAACCTACAGAGTGGGCTTTACATACAGCTCTGCCTGGCCATCAGCTGTCTATATTATTGCCTGCTCTAGCAATTGTCCTTCTTTTTCCAGGGTGCACGTGCAATCTGGTGGGTGTTCAGCCTACCATGTGCCCGGGGGGGGAAGCAGCCTGCCTGTGTGACCCAGCCACGGGAGCTTGCCCTTGCCTGCCCAACGTGGTGGGTGCGACATGCGACCAGTGTGCCTCTGGCTACTGGGACCTGGCTAGTGGAAGAGGATGTCAGACCTGTGACTGTGATCAGAAAAACTCCCAAAGCAACCAGTGTAACCAGGCAAGAAAATTACTCTGCTTTCTGGGAACTGGGGTAGTGGTGATTTGGCATGGCATGGTGAGGACCCTATTATAAATGAGGATAGTTTTTGTTGTGCTCCCTGAAAACAAGAAGTCTTTGAAAGCTTGTAGTTTTTGTGATCACACCTTGAGTCATTGTGTCAAATGTGCTGTTCTGACTATGAGGCTCTGCTTGTAAACAATTTCTCTTTTCCTGTGTGTTTCTTTGTCAGCTTATTCTTAGAAATACTTTGGAAGAAATGTCGCATAGGAAAAAAACTGCCTCATAAGTATGCATATAGGAAAGAAGGAAGTCCAGGCTTGGTCCAAATAGTTTTATGAGTATTTTTTAAGTGTTTATTTTCATAAAGTAGCAGCTGTGGCCATTACACTAATCATGCCCCATCTATCAGACTGCTAGAGTACTTTTTCTCATCTTTAATTCCTGTGGATTTTTTATGGCCAGAATGCAGAAAAAAATAAAACAGTATTTCAGAATAGAAAAGTGAAATTGTGGTCCCATGGAGTCAACAGAAATTTTGCTATTGACTTCAGAGCACCAGGAACTTATCCCAAGCTCTTGCTGATGTGCTTTCACGTTTTCCTTTCAATATACTTTCTGTTTGTTCCAGTTTATTTAGCAGATTTATTATTTTTTCTAGCAAATGTAGCTCTTAACCTCAAAGAACTACTGTTTTTCTGAGCTGTAACAGTTATCAGAGCTGTAATTCCCTGCAGCTTAATTTAATCACTGAATCCCAAAATAAATTTTCTAGGGCAACGTGCATAATGTACCCTCGAGGTTTTCAGTTACAGTTAATATATCATGTAGTTAAAAGCCAAATGTTAAGACTAGTGCTTTGCTCCAGCAAAAATAAGAAATTATTCTGTTTGGCAAAGGAAAAGAATCCTCTCTCAGATCATAGTCAGAGGATGAGTTCTCATAGAGGATCTGTAAACTGGAACATACAAAATCTTTCATATTAGTAAAGTAAAGCCATCTCTCAAAGTCCATTTTATTTTTACAACCTTCAGGAGGAAGATGAGAAAGGTGGGCCAATTCTGTATAAACCATGGTGTTCAAAGACTATGTGCAAGCAGTGTCACTGCAGTCCCTGTACAACATAAGTCACAGGGAGAAAAAGAAATGCAGTAAATAACATATATCCAGCCATATGACTCTGCAGGATGGTATTTAATCCTGTCTTTACAGCTTACAGGCCAGTGTCCATGTAAGCTAGGTTACAGTGGAAGATGTTGTGATGAATGCGAGGAAAATTACTTTGGCAATCCCCAGACACATTGCATTCGTAAGTATTACTAAGTGGGGACAATGTGTTTAGAAACTGCTTCAGAATAAATGTTTACCTTTTATGTTCGTATGGGAGATGGGACATACATCAAGAGAAGCAGGCCTTCATACATTTGTGCGTATGGGATGGATAAAAGTACTTGTGTTATTTATCTATATTGTTCCTTCTACGGTTACAGTGAGGCCATGGAAGTTAGAGGTGAAGAAGTGCCATTAGCCAGGCAGTTCGCTTTGCTCTAACTCAAACACCAGTTTGCTTTTATTGTCTTGGTCGTGCCTTTCACGTGCATTCATCTCATGGAAAAGGAACAACTGGATGTAATTTGCTGTCCCTTTCTTGCAGCGTGTGAGTGTAACCTGGAGGGAACCAGCCAGCCCAAGTGTGACAAAACCACCGGCACGTGTAACTGCCGTGCTGGTGTCACTGGCCGGTTCTGCAACCAGTGTGGCCACGGCTTTGAGAAAGACTTTCCCTCTTGCCGTCAATGTCATCTTTGTTTTGATCAGTGGGACAGTGAAATTACTGCCTTCACTCAGACTGTTCGGGGATTAATGAGGTTTGCCGCAAATCTTGAAGATAAAGGAGGACGAATGCCCAGCTGTGACACGCGCTTCAAAGCCTTTGAAGATGCCATTTTTGAAACTGAAAGAATTTTGAGACAACCTGTTCTTTCACTGGAGGCCCTCTCAGGCATCAAGAATTTTCAGGGCTATGTTCAGTAAGTGCTCAGCTGCTGCTGAAAAAATCCCTTGGTGGAAAAAGTGGTCTTCCTCTGGGCTCCACCAGACAGCCCTACACATCAAGTCCCACTTCTGATCAGCACACAGATGCTGGACTACTAAGTCACTGTTTTCAAATCCGTGAACAAAATAATATACATATTTTAGATATAGATATATGGTATATCATATATCATATATATAATCTGTACCCCACAGGCCTGTACTCAAACGCTGGAATTTTCCCGTTCATCCTAAGGCTTTTCTAAATAAGTCATTACAAGTAAATGTTTCTGCTTATTTAGAAATTTATCTGTTGTCCTCTAAAATATTGTGTATTTCAGTTACAGTTTAAGAATAATCTGGTAAGTGCATGACTGCCATTTCCTTTTCAGACAAAAAGTTGCACAAATGGATCCCCTTCACAGGATGCTCTATGAGTTTCCTGACCTTAACAAGAACATAGAAGACATTGGGGAAGAAGCTGACCTAGCATATGAACTTCTACAACAGAAAATACATTTGCTGCAAAGTTTTCATTACTTGAACCTGAAAGGTAAGGCAGACAGCAATTAATTGAAATAGGTGAGCATTTTCCATGAAACTTCAGAATGTTTTTCTCCCCATCAAACCGTACAATATTTCAGTGATCCCTAGATTTTAGCTTCCTAGGGTAGCACAAATATGTAAATGATAACAAAATTTTATACTGACTTTTCAAACTCTCTTTTATCTTAAAATACTATGATTTCTAGCATCCCAAATTTCAGATGCATGTGCCAGGGTCATATCAGTCAGAAAGCTCATGAATCCCAATGTTTATATCAGGATTTAAAAGCCACCCAATTTCACAGTATCAACTCACACATCATACAGTAGAAGAGCAAAAGATTTTTTCCCCGCTTCTGATTCCTCTTTCTCTTAGCAATACTTAAAGAATGTTGTACAGCAATGGTTTGTTTAATTAAAGCAGCAAGTCATAGTGCAACTTCATAGTGTTCCCAAGGGAAAATACATGACTTGATGCGGTAAGGAACTATCTCTCCATCATCAAAAAATGTGAAGTCAGAACTGAGCTCCTTGGCAATTTTGAAAGAATCTGTGCTTAAGCTAAATACAGTCTCCATCGGTGGCTAATAACAGTAATGACGATGTCACAGACTGGTTTCTGGAGAAAGAGGAGGTTGTATCAGTTGGGGATCTTGAACAGAAGCTACATCATCCACAGTGGCAGGAGATTAGGTTATTATCTGGGTGCACACCACAGAAGACACAAGCTACAGGCAATGCACTCCCATTTATAGTTCCTCTGTGTTCCATTCAGGCAAGAAAAAGATTGGCCTAGATGAGATACCAAAAAAAAAAAAAAAAAAAAAAAAAGGAAAAGTCAATAGAATACAAAGCTGAGGAAAAGGATGAGAGGAAAAGAGAGATTAATTAAGATTTAAGGCTCCCCTGCCCTGTATTTGGGAGTGCCCCCAGGGCCAGCTCTTCCGCTCAGGTCCCCACATGTGCAGTCCACACAATTCTCCCAGGCGCCGCTTCCCAATTCAACTGAGTCTTGTGCAGACTCTGAAAAAGGCAAGAAGGCAAAGAAACAATAAATCCCAGGGAAGTCAGTGGATGCACAGCTGAAACTTCCGTGGTGCTCTCTGGTCACGTTCCAAACCCACTTCATCTTTTGGCCTCAGGAGATGGATAAACATCCCTATAAAAAGCACAGGGGGGTGTGGGGAGGGGAAGACCTTGAATTTAAGCCAAATTTCTGGTCAGGGTCACAAATATTCATTGGTCCTGCTACCAAGCATCTAAGGGCACAGAAATAACATTTTCCTCAAGATAACTTGCTTCTCTGGTATCTGGGAGAAAGTCTGTCTTCCTCGCTCCATCTTCATTTTGGGACCAGCTGCACATCCTACATAATGTCTCTGTCTGCTTTTTCCTCTCTTTATTTTTTTTCTGAGATAGAGCAGGATATGGCCACATACACCATCTGGGGCACATTTGGCACTTGTGCCCTAGATGCCCATGGGGAACAGGCTCCCACCCACCTCTCTTTGCAGAGGATCAGGAGACTTCCTCACAGCCAACTGACCTGGAAACATCAATATCTAACAATGAATTAAAATTACTGGAAAAAAAAAGACACAAGTGTCCTTAAAAGAAATGTGTGCAGTTTATGAGCTCTTATGAAGTTACAGCTTTCCAGCCTTGGCCCTGGTGTTGCAGCCACTGTGGTGTGGTAATGCAGTGAGCACAGTTTCCTAGGCTGTAAATCAAGACTGTGCTAAGACGTTGTGTTTAATGTAGAGGAACTTGGAAGCTCTACAGCTCCATCACAACCCAAGCATGAAAAATGCCTTTGGGCCACTTAATGAAGAGTTGAAACACTGTGAAATATTCCTGTGATGGAACTGTTGCACTGAAAACATTCTCTGGCTTAGATATGGAGTTACAGCAGACTCTTGCCAGGTATTTTGTATTAGGAGCTAACTTTAAACTGTACAGTTTTTCCAAGAGTTAACAAGATAAAATAAATAGCCCTTGTTGCACACAACGACTAAACATTGCTCAACTTAAATGAAAGCAAGGCCAAAGATTTTAGAGTCTGATTCAAAGTATGCAGGACTTGACGAGTGCCTTATTACTGACTTCAACTAGTAACTGGCTCGGTTAGTAGCACAAAGAGGGATGTTAATCAATGACCTCTAATGCTTTTTCACTGCTGACACATCAGTTCTGGCTCATTGCACGTATTTCTACCTAGGGGTTTGAGGGCAACTTTGGTTTCTCTGGAGATCTGGGAACACTTGACAACAGCAGCTTTAAATTATGTGTTTTGCCAAAGGCCCAAGTCCTTTCCTTAGACTACTAACCTGCAAAAATTGTAATCTTCTCCAACCTTTTTTAGTCTGCTTAAGGGAAAGCTTACACTAAGCAAACAAGAAAGACTCCTGCTGGAAAGTATTTTTGCCTGGCTTACAAATTTGTCATGGAAATACTTTTTTTCTTAATGGATCAACCCTGAAATTGGATTTTCCAGAGCCAAATAAAACTCATAAATTCCCATTTGTAGTCTAAATTCTGGCCTCAGTTCAGCAGACCACTTAACTTTTGGGTGTTATGCTGAACAGACAGGACAAATGCTTCCCTAAATCACAGTCAGAGAGCTGATCATTTCATAGGTTTTACAACTGTCAGAAACAGTTCTCTTGCCTGAACTTCAAACCAGCATATATGACAGGAGCTTCCTCTAATCAACAGTGGCAGCAACATGTAAACTACTAAATAATGCAGAACAGTAGCCATTTGTAGCATTAATGGGATCCTCTTCATACTTCTGTATCTTCCACTGGCTTCTCACACACCTTGGTCTCTGAAGGATGAAATGGGATCCATTGCATCTGCATCTATTTTAGCAGGTTTTATGATTATCAATAACTATTCCTGTTTGGCAACTGGCTGAGTAAAGGATTAAAAAGCTTGACTGAGGAAATGACAGCTCCTGTCCCACCCTGCCACCCCATATCGAACAAACTAAATCGCCTGTCACTCATAAGTTGTCCAGAATTCAAGTAAATACACGAATTAAATACAACCAAAATACAGACAGTACTAAATCCTATTTCTATTGCTACAGAGGCCATCAGCAACATTAGAAAATACTTCGAAGTATCATTACTGGCAGAAGAGAAGAGCACTGGTACAACCCCTATTGTGAGATACTTAGAGTACGCCAGAAACCACATGCTCACTGTGTTGGGCCATCAGACCTTGAAAGCAAGGAATGTGCTGGAACAGCTCAAGGTGATCAAGATCCCCGACATCCAAAATTTGAATGAAAAGGTAGGCACAGTGCATTTTGAATAGGAGCTAAACAGAAATCTCTTTTTTTGATGCTGTTAGTAGATTTTATTTTTAAATGGTGCTTACATGCATTTTTAAACATGGAAAACAACACTCCCCTGGCACAGACAAGCAGTCACGTCAGAAACAGCTGGAGTTCTCAGCTGTGGTTACTACCACCCTTCTGGAAGCCATTGCTCCCAGGACAGACACAGCACAAGGAACTATTTAAGCACTCTCTAGTCTCAAGAGGACATCAGTGTAAAGTCAGAAAGATTAACCCCAACCTCCTACATCAGTAACTTAAACTAAACAGAGTAACTTTGCTCCAGGTCATCACATATACTTTGTATGTATGGGAGAGGAAGGGATTTCTGTCCTTCTGCGGGGCAGCAATGAATACCTGATAGCACTTTCAGCCAGCCCTGCCAGATCTGGAACAGATCATCTATCTAGGCCTTTAGTCTCAACATCCGTGTCAAACTATACAGAGGACTAAACATAGTATCATGTTGTGTGAGAAGTGACCTGTATCCTTTAGACCAAGCCATTGACCCGTGGGCTGGATATGGCCAGAGGATAGTTTCAGCCCTTTTGCCATACAGGAGTGAAGCAAGGGTCTTAGTGTAACACATGGAGTCTCACAAATGCCTCCTGCAAGAATGCTCGGAGCCATGGGCTGCTGTTGCATCCTTCAATTCAGAGGAAAAGGACCTGTAACTGGCAGCAACATCCAACTTTGGAGTGACAAGACCACCATCTCTGTGGGAAAATCCCATCCTATGTTCAATGTTCATATGATATCAAACATCTTCCTTCCCCCAGGAGTGTATCTCAGGCCCCCAGAGGAGTTCTGGCATAAACATCTTCCTTTTTGCAGATCTGTGGTGTTCCAGGAGACCAGCCTTGTGTTGCAGCAGCCTGTGGGGGAGCTTTGTGCCGGGACAGTTACGGACTCAGGCAGTGCGGTGGCCCAAAATGTAGTGGAGCTCTTCCTCTCACCTCTGACGCCTTCAGGAAAGCTGAGGAGACTGCTGTGTTGCTGAGTAACTTGACTACTCAGCTACAGGAACCTGAGAATCAGGTGTTGTATATCAAATCTACATTTGTTCGGTGAAAAGCATGGAGGATGAGATTTGGAAGGTCAGGGGTATACAAAATCTCACCTGCTCCTTGGACAAAGAGCAGTGACACAGTGATGAGCCCTGTCCCAACATCATAGACCCATCGTGGTTCAGTACCAGGTGTATTAGGTGCCATTCTCATCAATATCTAGCTATTCCTCACAGCTGCTGAGATCTCATGGGTCATGGTGCCCTGTGCCTGTGGAAGTTGGTGGCATCAGGCTAGTATTGTCTATTTTTTATTGGGAAAGATTCAAAAGGCACCATTAATCAGTAGGCTGAGTATGGCCCATGTTTATTGCAATCGGATTACTGCTGTGTGTAGTGTTAAGCTCTATTTATACAATTTTGTATTACACTTACATTTGCCATTAAATAGATTTTGCAAATAATTTCAAGACAAAGCTTTGCTGCCGCCAGGGATGTTTAAAAGGGCATCATGTAGTCAGCTGTACTGCACAGCAGCAGTGAAAATAACTCCTGCAAAGTGTGGCCGATGCAATATGAGCCAAGGAAGCAAAACGGACAAGTCCCAAAACACCAGTAAAGACAGTTTGTTCTTATCAACAGTCAGAGATGATGCCTGTTACAGATATCGACAAAACACATTTACCAACAGAAATGTCAGTTTGCTGTGGCTTTGTCCTGTCCCTGCAGGGTGTCTGGGCATCCATTTCTTCTTTCTAAGAAGCACGCGACACTCTGCATCACAGCTAACTGGTTCAGAAATGAGCATTCGGGGCACATGCCTGGGGCCCCAGCACACAGAGGGGCAGCAGCAAAAGGCATCTGCTGAGGTGGTGGAGAGCCAGGCTGCTGGGACTTGGCCTTTGGCACTCATGAGCCTCAGGCAGCCCTGTGATAACATGAGTGAAGTATTTAGAGACGTTTCATAAGTAAACACATCAGCATTTTTCTTGTTTCATGGGGAAACAGCAATTCTCTTCCCTCTGCAAACCACAGAGAGGCAATACCTGTGGATTTCCTCAAGGCAAAGCATAGCCCCCCACAAAGCGAAATATGGTGGGAATTTGATGATTACTTTAAAGCTCTCATTTAAATTATCAAGAATACTAATTGATAAAATCTAACTTTTAAAGACAAGCCTTAAACTCTACATTCCTTATTTGTGTCCTCTTAAGTGTATTTTTAACTGCAAGTCCATCATGAAAAGGCAATGAATTACTTTTTTTCTACTGAATCTGATCACTGATGTGCTGGCAGTACTGCTATAGAAAACAATGGTCAGTACCTTCTTTTAGAAACAAGGGACTGTGGTTTAGCAGTGGGTGTGGAGAGAAAAAAATGCTTTATTTAGGCTTTTTCTGGGGCCAGATGAAGGCCATGATGTAGGAACTTCTGGAGTTCTCCAAAGGTGTCTCCTGTCAGTTCTCAAAGACTCATCAAATGATTCCAGCTGAGGCTTGGATCAAAATTATTAGTATTATGTCAGAGCTCAACTTGCCAAGCAATGATAACATCCAGGAAATGGTGCTTCTATTTCTAATAATATTTTCAGGTTGAAAGCATTAGAAAAATGGCAGAAGACAGCAAGCTGAAAGGCTCACAACTTAATGGGCAACTGGAGAGGGCTAAGAATCAAATCAAAGTTGACCGAGAGATCACAAAGGAATTAATCCGAAAAGTGAAAGACTTCATGTTAGGTAGATATGCAAAGTTCTTTTTGACTCATTTTAACATATGATCCAATATAATATAGCTTAATAGATGACCAGAAAATTACCTAGCTGTATACACATGAAATTTGTTGTCAACCTCCTGATATGTGCAATCTTTTTCAATCTTTTTTTTTTTTTTCTACTGCTTCTTTCTCCCAGGTGACAGTACTTTCTATTAATTTTCCAATAGATCTGTTACATTCTGATTGTCATCTTTTATTAATGTTCTTATTTTGAAGCCTGCAAGTAATTCCCTCAGTTCCTGGTTTATTTGAGTAAAGTACTACTAAGATCATTTCATACAACATATAATGACCGGGCATGTCCAATGCATCCTCAAATTGTTATTCCACCCCCTTCTTCCAGGCCCATAAATAGAGGCTCTCCATAGGGAGCGTGGGAATTAGGACACATACCACTCCTCATCTCCATAAAGCTGTAACTCAAGGAATCAAAGGATTCTGGTAGAACTTTGCAGCTCTCATAAAAAATCATAAACCAACCATATATATTGTAAAACTTTTTCCACCGTTGCTATTGCAGAAAAATACTGTAAGAAGTGGAACCTAATTTTTTTACCAGATTCACATCAGAAGAGTTCAAATATGGTTGGATTTTTTTAATCTCTTGAATGTAGGTGACCTCTTAAGTGTCTAAGGATTGCATGTTGCAGTCCATTAGCATTCATACCTGTACATTGGAATGGGAGTGAGGCCAGAGGCCAGGACTTCCTTTGTTCCAAAACATCTAAGTTATTTTAGTGAAAGGGAAGAAAACTCCAGTTAAGTCCTTAAGATTCTCAGATTTTTAATTGATAGCAATTGCTAATTCCACCCTTGGCTCTTCTTTTATGTTTCTTAGTAGACATACAGCATTCACTAACATTATAAAGGCATTTTTTCATGATTTTTTGTTTTGTAAATTGAAGTTTAAGAACAGTAACAGCTGAGATGCATACAGTTCTAGTAAATCTGCTGTTTCAGGTGTTTTATCACCCAAGGTCTTGTATATAAAGGGAAGTGAGTAGAAAACAGAAGTAATCATGAGACTTCACAAGGCATTTACTACTCTAACTCTGCGTGACTGCCTCTTAGCAAAGAACTAGAATGAGCTCATTTGTAAGGGGAATTTTCAAAATACATTTTTTCTACTGTAAATTTTCAACCTGAGTGTGACCCAAGTTTCCTCTGTAGCTTAGCCTTTCTCATTAACCAGCAAAGGAACCACTTTCTCAACATTGTGGCGACTCCGGGAAAGGGATTACACCCACTGGCCAGCTTGGAAAGCTCCATTCACAGCCCAGTCTCTCCAGTACTTCTTTGATCTGGGGGCCAAGGGAGAAATGGGTTCTGACATATCTAGCTGTGCTGTGCACTGGTTTAAAACCTTCCATGGGTTCAGTTCTACATCAGAATTTTAATAACCCAGTTCAAAGTGGGTTCAAATCCTCATTTTAGCCAGTTCTGACAACACTAACAGCAGTACCTGGAAACATAATAAATTACAAAATGTTGGAGATAATTCTCTTACCCCCTTGCTGTGCCTGTCAGTTTTATTCTCCCATGTAACTCAAAGGGTAGGCAGCCATAATGATCATTTACATTTCACTGGGAGGAAAGAGCCACTTCAGGATACCCTAAGCTCCATTTCTGTTGCAGATGAGAACGTGCCTCCAGAAGACATTGAGAAGGTGGCAAAATATGTTCTGCAAATAAACCTTCCCCTGACACCACGAGAGCTCACAAGCATGCTTGGCAAAATCAGGAGCATTATGAACCACTGTGAGAAGTACAAACTGAATGCAAATAAGAAAAACAGAAAAAGGGAGGAAGCTCGGATGCTGCTGGTGGAGGCACAAGAAGCCAAGTGAGTGGGGTATTCTCATACTGATATGCCAACTCCAGCCGAGGTGGCCCAGTGCACAGCTGGACTGCTCCATACCCCAGACAGTATCCTACTAACACTGGAGGGAAAGATCAGATGACAGCAGATTTCAGCTTGCCCTTTCCACAGGGCCTCTCCAGCATGAAAGAACCACGACCACTTGGGCTGTGGGAGCCCACACACTGCAAGGAGGCAGCTCCCGCCAGCTCTTGGCTCCTCTCCCCACTGAGTCAGAGGCCAAAGCAGCTACTTACTTCCACATTGGACCTAGCGGAGCATTACGTCTGGTTCACTGGGAGGTTTAAGAGAAAAAACAAGAAAGAGAAAAAAACAACAAGAACTGGGGAGGGACAAAATATGTTCACCCTTGAGTCTTCTTTACCAGTAGTGCACCACCAGGCAGCCCTGCAGCATTCAGCCTCACCTTTAATACAGCAGCTCATGTGCTCCCACCCAAAGTCCCTTACTATGGTTTTGCTTTGCCAACGTAAAACCCACAATTTGAACAGTTGATGTTGGACTTGAGGGAACATTTCTGCATGTGAGCGTGGGTACATTTGAAATGTGTTCTTGTGTGCTCTTCCCACCATGCTATACTACACACTCTTCCATTTTTCCATTTTAGCAAAGCAGCTAATGCTCTTCTGCCTGTGGATGAAATTAATAATAACATCAAAAATGTTGTGAAGTTCCAAGGACTCTCCAAAAACACCTTCATAAAGTTGAATGAAGAGATAAAAGGCATCAGAACACACATCTCACAGGTAGGCTGCTGTAAATATTTTATTTACTACATACATTTTAGAAAATTATACTTAATCTCAAAATTTCCTTAATGTAAACTCAAATAAAAACAGGATGTGGTACACACGTGATGTTTTTGGATCTCTTCTTCTTAATCAGTTGACATTAATCTCCATCATTACCATACTGCAAGCTGGGTGGACATTGCATAAGAAACCACATGGTTCAATTGCTCTGTTTTAGGCTGAGAAGAAAGTGAACAAGACAACAGATGAACTAAATGACTTGTCAGAAAAACAGTCCAAGATAGAAGATGAAGGTGCTACACTGCAGGCAAAAATACAGATGAACAAGGATCAAGCTATAAAGGCAAGAGCAGGGGCAGAAGCTGCATACAAGCGAGCACAGAATGTTGATAAGGTAAGCCTCTCTGTCATATGTTAAGGGAAAAAAAGATTCCCTTCATGTTTGATAGTATTTTTCATTCAGAAGTATAATTGTGTTACCCTGCTCTCCTCAAAACTGTTAATGTTTTCCTTTTGCCATGCAGTGTAAAATGTCACAGGTTACGAATAATTTCTTTTTTATTTTAAAGCTTCTGGCATGTAACACTTCTATTTGCTTGAATGAAAGAAAACATAACATATTTCTCTGGCCACTCCATGACAGTTTTCCTTGTACTGTGTAGAAGACTTGTGGTCACCATAGGCACCAGTAAACACAACAGAACAAATCACAAAACCAGATATTAAACTATGTGAGTGATGGAAGCAGCCTGACCATTCATCCCATGCCATTCTCCTTCAGAGAAAATTGCTGTGGGAGTTACTTGGATGGGGCTTTTTGTTTTTTTGCTTGGGTGCTTTTCAGTAGCTCAAATTTTTGAGACTGCAGCTAGAAAATTGCTAAAATTGCAAGGAGAACCAGGCATCCACACCACCAGGTTATAAGGAACCTCATAAACAGCAACCTTAATCAGCAGGGAATGGATTAGCCAGCAAATATTACAACAGCCAAAAATGTAAAAAAACCTACAATGTTGCTCCAGATAATTCATTAAACTTGAATTAAGCCTCATGGCAAAATGAAATTTACAAAAAAAGCCCTGTCAAAAGAATAAGATTTAAAAATCTTAAATCACATTTTCTTTACACCCTTGCCTTCCTTTTATATTGCTCCACTGGCAGTTTGCTTTAATTTCTGTTGGGTTTTGCAAAGCATTGTTTGATGTACATTTATTATGGATTTTTTTGTTTGTTTGTTTTATTTTTAAGATTTAGGAGAGTGAGATTTAAAGCTTGGTTCAAAAAGGCTATAAAAAAAAGTATAAAAAACTCCTTTGGTACACCAGATTAATTATGAGATGGTCTTAAACTAAGTAACGGCATTTTGTTACAGGAATTTGCTGACATTAAAAGAAAGTACACCATTCTTCAAGAAAAGCTAAAAGCCCAAGGACCTCCAAAAGAAACACTAGAAAAAGTGAAGCAGCTGAAAGAAGAAGCAGAAAAACTGGCTAAAGAAACTGAAAAAAAAATTAAAAGAATAACAGGTGATGTTCTCATTTCCATAGCAAGTGGTGAAAATTTTGAGTCATGAATTAAAGGGAAGTACTTGCCCAAGGACACTAACAGACTAGGTTCACCTGAACTCAGGTTGAAAACAATTTAACTGGTGAAAATCCCTGCTTGACGCTACTCAAACAGTTTAAAAGTAGTTGGATTTATTTGGCTTATGTGTTTTTTCTGGCATAAATTGTTTGCTATAAACAGTTTAAAAAGTGTCCAGAAGGACGTGCAGTGATTTGATTAAAACAGTTTAAAATCAGGACAAGTGCAAAATAGACATAAAACTTGGTTGCAGATTTAGCTGAAAGTCTTGACTTAGGCACTGGCTTTGGGCATTTGGAATTTAAATCTTTCCTCTGTGCTGTCTTTTGTTACATTACCTGAGTGAGGAGCTGAAGGGTAGCTGTTTCCCATCAGTCCATTCTTGTTCCCCTTCAGACATTATCTCTGAGCAAGATCAAAACAAACCAGGTACAAATACTGGCTTATGGAGACTGAAGCTGATGTGCCCTGGACCTGCAGGGCCATGGCTGGGAGGCAGAGGGGTCATGGGCAACCAAGACCGCAGCTGCTGCAGCTGTACTGGCTCTTCTTCCTCATAGAGTCCCTCAGGTGGGTTTAGACAGTCAGCAAAAAGGAAGAGCACATCTCGTGTAATTGCACACAGGGAACCTAATTCTGCTTGTAGTCAAGGTCTGGGTGTTCCCATTGGGAATCCGTAGGCCTAGGATCCCACCAGGCTCAACATCCAAAAAATAATTTGTATCATCAGGAAAACTGAAGCAGAAACTCCATCCCAGGAGCAAATACTTCAAGACAGGGCCCAAATAAATATTTTGAGCATATACCTTGAGAAGAAGCATTACGAGCATCTCAGTCACTCCAAATGCCCAGATGAGAAGTGCATTGGAAATAGGCAATGAATAATGTGGGTTTGACTCAGCATGTTTACATTGCTGTAGATTCCCAGGGACCAGCAGAAAACATACCTGTATGAGGGAGACCTGAGGCAGTTACGTCTGAATTGTCTAGGCTTTACACACCTCGGTGGACATGCTGTTCCTCTGAATGTTCCCATTTAAACCAACTCTTTGAAGAGCTCCGTGTCCTGCCCCATTCTAGTTGATAGACAAAAGCATATGCTGAAAAATTAAGGCTGTCATGTTTATCTTGCTATCCAGAAGGCAGACTTTTCCTTCCAGTTGCATATATAACATTCCCTATTTGAAATGGGCTTATTGCCTCAAACTGCTGGGGGGAAAAAAAAAAAGTTAATCCCTGGATTTTACTTACGCAACAAATATAAGCATCATTGCATGTCTCTATTCTTCCAGATTTGGAGAAGAAGCTTCAGGACCTGAATCAGACTAAACAAGACAAGGCAGAACAACTGAGAAAACTTGAAGAACAAGTGATTTCCATTAAAAATGAAATTGTGGAGCAGGAAAGCAAATATGCAACATGCAAAAGTTAGGGTCTGAACAGACCATCAGGTAAAACGTGACTGAAATCTCCGTGCTTATGAACTATTGAGCTTCACAGCACAGAGGGCTGTCCTCTGTAAATACATGAAGCTGCCTGTAGTATTTTGGCACAGTGAATAATGTAATTTCCTCTTGCTTTTTTGTCCAGTTGAGTTTATATGAAAATAGAAAACGCCTTTTAATAAACCAGCTGATTAAGTAATCAGGATGTAGTCTTTGACAGAGCTCTCCTGTGCACAGCCTAGGGCTTCATGCTGAAGGGGCTGGAAATGCAAAAGGAGGATTGCTCAGAGAGCTGCAGGTAACTGCCTCCAAGACAGACTCCCAACACCCTGTGTCTTCTCCTGAACCCTTCAATAACCAGTGGCTGTGCCACAACCCCACCTGGGCTGCACAGACTGGGATGGGGTGATGCAGATGAGAAGCCGTGGGCTTCTGTAGCCATCCCTGGCCAATGACCGTTAGTGTCCCCAAGGTACTGTCACTTCTCCATCCCTATCTCTTCACTGAGACAGAGCTGGGGGGACACTAGGAAACCTTGAGCACATGCGGGGGGGTGTGTCCCCCTATATTCACTGAAAATGCACAGCAGTGGGCAGTACCTTTGTGCAGCACTCACCCATTAAAGGTGGGCAACAGGGAGCCAATTCCCCAGTGCCCACTGGATGGCAGTGTACAAATGTTTAATGCCAAAAACAACTTCAAAATCTTTTCTTTGTCAATGCCCCTCCTGCAATGCCTATTTTTTATTATGCTTGTAAGGGGGTTTCCACATTTTTTGTTAATGTAACCCACAACTAGAGAACTCCAGCTCTTATGTTTAAGCAGTAAGTCTGAAGGGCCATAAATGTTGAAAAATAGTTCCTCCAGCTTTTTTCCCACATGCAGCATTTTACAGAAGTCAGGGTTCACTCAGCAGTTTTTTTGTAGCCATAAAAAACCCACAGAAATTGCCCTAAATTTTAGTTTGTAACTCCTTTTTTATATATATGTGTATATATATATATATAAAGAAGGAAACTGGGGCTAAGCAAATGCTACAGAAGAGCTAGGGGTTTTAAAAGACTGAAGGGAGCTATGCTGCAGTTTGAAAATCCCACCCTTGGTATTCATACTCCTGCAGGACACTGAACAGCAGACTAAGGATAGCTTTTTATCAGTTCAAACCAGTTGTGTCACTCCTGGCTGGACTGTCCCGCAGTAAGAATCTATCATGGACTTATTCAGCTGGGGTAAGGAGCCCAGTCCTGCTTCAGAGCAGGCCAAACTGCATCTATAAAAGGAGGAATCCTCTGCTTGAATACAGGGCTCCTAGCATCGACCCATTCTCAGGCCAGGGTCACCCGTAAAGCAATCCTTATCTACAAGCAGGCACTGTTTCGACCCAACAGAGACAAACCCTCCGTAGTTAGCACTCTGTTTAGGTTACCCTCAAGTAGCATTTGTATGGGGTGTGGGGCTCAGGTGGGAATTGCAGGGCCAGGTGAGATTTAGAGCTGCTACTCTAACTCAAACCAGCTGTGCTCCAGGGCAATGTGCAACACTCATTCAGGTACACACCTAATTCGTTGTTTAGCTTTTTCTGAATTTTAGCAGTTTAAAAAAAATTATCTGTGAGATGTGAGCCTTATTTATAGGCAACTAGGCTGTAATCAGATGAGTGTATTTAGATTGAATTCGCCTTAATGAAATTGAGCATCTCTGGCTTGGAGCACACAATTCACCAAGCCACTCAACTTGGGTCCCTGGGTAATGAAGGATTTCTTGCAAGTTTCAACAGAATCCTGCTACACTGCACCTGAAACAGACAAACCAAAGCGCTTAGACAGAAATTCCCAATTGCATATCAACCAAAGCTATTTCATTTATGGCTTTAAAAAATCTGAATTCACTAGTAGCAGGTTGAAAGAGAACTTAGAGCCAATAGCAGATTTTAGAAGTAAGAGCTGCCGTATGGCTTTAGACAAGCTGCAAGGATGAGAAGTCTGTCAACACAAGGCAGTTAAACAGGCCTGGAGGGGAGATATATCCAGGGGGTGTGTGTGTGGAACAAAAACCACTGGAAGAAAAACAGAAACAGGAAGAAGAAAGTCAGCATGGAGTCTAACCCCCTGCCTTCCTCCAAGCATGCTCAGACACATAAAGCAAGCAGACCTGATGGGACCAGAGGCTGCAAAACACCACAGCCATTCTGTAACAGTTTCTGAGGTTTACAACTGTGCAGAATTCCACATTGGAAGTGGTGCAAAATCTTTTGAAGCATTTCTGCAAAGTTAATTTGTGGGAAAATGCTGTATTTGGACACCCTCCTCCCCCCATTTTTAGTTCCTCACAACCCTCTTTCTTGTGTGTGGGAGTGGCTTCAGAAAACTGTTCCATGGGAAAAAAAAAAACCCAAACTTAAATAAGTATCTTGCTGTAGAGCATTTTGACTTCAATGGCATTAATTAAAATGCAAAAACACTTAACCAAACCCACGTATAATCAAAGAAACGATCTCATCAGCTCTGTTTGCTAGGCATTCAACCACTGCAGTGTTATAAGAAAATGGGTGATCATGTGTGTCCCACTGAGGTCAAATTCTGAAATTTGGTTCTTTGAGAAGATTTCCAACCCAGCACAAACACTGTACCCCACACTCCAACACTCCTAGTACTCCAGAACTGTAAAGCTGCTTCAGCAATCACAAGGACAGGTCATAACACAAAAATAAATTTTCATAATTTGAAGAATCAAATTAAAATACTCCCATTTGCTGTTGCTCATGAGCACTGTAAAGAGGGACGGACACAAAAAACTTCACTGCACCTCATTACCCACACAGTGGATGCTGATGGATTTGGCTACCTCTGAATGCTGACCATGGTTATGGGTGATGATGAACACCCCTGTCCATGGCTGCAACTACAGCTTGCTTCCTGATGCCATGATGCAGCACATTATCACACCGCCCATGGCAAGGCATGAAGGAGCCGAACCACAGTGGCAAGAAGCTTTGGAGGGCAACTTTAGCCCATTTGATGTTTAGGGAAGGATAGGACTTCTACAAGGTTATGGAACATTAAAGAATCCAAACAAACAAACCAAACCAAACAAACAAAAAATCTATCAAAAAATGAAGAAGTACAGGACAGAAAAAAATCCAGTGGCAATGAAACTCTGTTCTGGCACACACATGGAGGGATGCCGCTGCCTGTCTGCTATTGACCAGAGGAGTTTCTAACTGCAGCAGGGTAAACCACCTTCTGTAAATGACACAAAAATGTTTGTTGTATTGAAAACAAAACTTAAAAACAAAGCTGTAATGTGATTTACGTGACAAGATTGTGAAACCGAATTAGTTTTGTGAGTTCAGAATTACAATACCTGCCCCATCAGCTTCAAATGGTTTAATTTCCTGGATGTCTTTAATGAAACAGCCCCACGAGTTCTTCAATCGGGAGTCCTGGGTTATGTTTCAGACCTGGTGTTTAACCTTTAGGGCGAGTCACTTGGTATCTCTCTGTTTTTGCTTATCCATCTGTAAAATGAGAATGAACATATTTACCTCGGCAGGGCTTGCTGGAACAGACAGACTGCGGCGTGTTTCCACTCCAGCACTGCAAATAGTGAGGGCAAAGTGTTCTTGAGGGACATTGGTACCTGGTAAAGATTTACACAAGTTTACGTGCTACACATGTGCAAGCAAAAACCTGGGTATAGAAATTCAGGCATCTGTCCCCACCTGCACCCAGACGGGGCTGTGCTCTTCAAACATGTCCACCCTTCATACATGCTCCTCTGCATGTATTTATGAGTGAACATTTTCCCTGGGTGCCAAGGGGACTCTGCTGCCAGCTGATGAAGCCCTGGTGTCGCCTGGCAGAGGCCAGCGCGCCAAAGCAGGAGGTCAGGAGCAGCTCCAGCACAGCCATTCACCCCTCGCAGCTGCCCCAGCAACCCTGGCAAGGCAGTAACACCTCGTGGCTAACTAACAAGTAACAGACTGGCAGCAGCTGGCGTAGGCTCGACGGGCCTCTCTGCCTGCACCAGGGCCAGATCCAGCCATGTACGGCAGCATGACCACTATTTCCAGGAATGGCACTCCCGAGCCATGTGTATTGGCACCACAGGACCAGGCGATTCAGGGCGGTCGAGCATCACATGCTACAGTTGCCAAGCCCCTTGGCCCTTCACTAGGTTTCAAGCCTTGCTACAGGGGTACACTCCCTCCTTCCTAGTCACCCAGTCCCTCCAGCACCCTCTGCAGAAGGCAGGATTGGGTCAAAAGCTCCATTCCTGCATTGTTTCCCCGCAGTCAAGGGCAGGAAGAGGGGTCACCCCACCAATAATCCCCCATCCCGTGACTGCTGCTCACTGCCCAGAGCCAGCTCCCAAAACCTGGGGAGGGGGTTGGAACTGGAGTCCCTCTGCTCCTCGGTTACAGCGAGGAGAGCGTCCGCCTCCCCGGCCGCTCTCCCCCTGCCTCCCACCCCGGCTGGGATACCCTTCTTCGACGGCAGCCGCCTCTCCTCTCCCTCCTCCCCCAGGGCCGGGCGCTGTGGCGGGGCCGACCAGCCCCAGGGCGAGGGGCTGGGGCGGGAGGGGCCGCGTGTGGCGGCCCGGGCCGGCCCCGCGGGGGCGGCGGGGCGGAGGAAGAGGAGGGACGGGGGGCGCCCGGTGGCGCGGAGCCGCTCCCCGGGAGCCGCCGGATCTGCAGCGCCTGCGTGGAGCAGCCGAAGCAACAGCTTTCGGTGGTAGCGTGGAGGGAGAACCCCGTCCCGTCGCGCCGGTACCCACCGCCCGCCATGGGCCGCCTCCCGTTGTACCTCTGCTGCTGCCTCGGTAACTCCCGCCCCGCTACGGCCGCCGTCGGGGCACGGCGGGCTGGGCGAGCCCCTGCAGCGCCCGCTGGGGCGACTCAGGGCGCCAGCCTGACCGCGCTCCCACTTCTCTCCCGCTTCTCTCTCTCATCGCTCTTTCCTTCCGCGGCCGCGCAGCGCTGTGGTCCGCGGCCGCGCAGGAACCCGAGTACAGCTACGGCTGCGCCGAGGGGAGCTGCTACCCCGCCACCGGCGACCTGCTCATCGGCCGCGCCGCCCGCCTCTCCGCCTCCTCGACCTGCGGCCTCCGGCAGCCTGAGCCCTACTGCATCGTCAGCCATCTCCAGGTGAGCGCCTCGACGGGGAGGCGGCACCCCGGGGCGGGCTCGGTCCCCGGCGGCGGGGCTGGGCAGCACGTCCCGTACGGCCCGGGGTGAGGAGGCAGCGAGAGGCGCACGCCCCTGGCGATCGCCGAGGCTGGGAGAAGCCGCTGCCTGCGGAGGGAGGTGCGGGCGGTGGTCTCCAGCATCGTGACCGTGTGCGGGACACCACGGACGGGCAAAGCAACCCGGGTCCAGGAAGCCGCTTTCGGCTCCTACCCACCTTTCCCTAACGAGGTTAAGTAAGGAGGAATGCACTGCGGTGAGTTCAATTACTACTTAGTTTTCAGACTTACTCGGAGCCGTCTAGACAGCTTCCTGATCGAGAGTGGGCTGTAGGACCCGGGTAGTGTTTTGGCCACTGTTCCCCTAATGGAGCTACGTTTGTATGGTCTCCAAACGCAAGGATGTAAATAAGGTCGATTCGCACATCTGGTGGAAAACACAAAGCTCGTTCCTGTTTAAGCCATAAGCAGCTCACCGGACTTAAAATCCCTGAGGTAGAAGGGATGGTCGGAAGAATAAAATATCAGTTATAAGTGGAACCCTTGAACTGAAAGTAAGGGGATAATCTCTGGCCGAATTTACTGCGGAGACAATAGGGCCGGATTCTGGCACTTGGAAGGAAAACCACGGGAAGCAGGAGGAGCCCTGCCTGAGGGGCTGGAGCATTTGGCCCATCTGTGTCCTGAAGTTACCGTATCTCCTCCCCGCCTTTAGTTTTACTGTTCTGCTCAGTCTATTACAGTTAATACTAGATTTAACATGGGGTTTAGCTTTGCTGGAATGTTTTCAGAATATATTGGGATTGACTTTAACAATCTTAACATCTCTGCTAGAGGAAAATAGCAAAGGCATTTTTTAATGTTTTCATGTCTCAAGAAATGATGAAGTGCTGTAGTAAAAAGCATCACTTCAGAAGTTCACGTGTGCCTTTGCTCCTGATCTCACAGCCCCAGTTCAACATTTGGGACGACCCTGGTTACTTCTGAACCATAATGTGGTATTGAAGAAATTACAGGAAGGTGCCAAGTATCCTCTTACTAACATGGGGCTTGACCACACTGAGCACTTTGCAGTATTGGGCCTTCTAGGAACTGGTTTTGGTGGGAGAAGCAGCGAGTTGTAGCATGAGGCATAGGGGCTGTGGTGCTCAAGGAAAGGAGCCAGGAGGGGACATCTTCCCTGGGACTCCCACTCTTGCTGCTCTCTGCTGGAAGTCTTGGAGTGCTTGTGGGTGGTGAAGCACTGGACTTGGGAGGAGCTGCTGAAGATGAAATCGGTGAAATTGAAAGCCTGTTTGGCACAGACCTGCCAGCTCTCACGTTCTTGGCTGATAAAGCCTCGCATTTGTCTCCATAAACCTCCTGGAGGAATGATGCCTGTGTAGCTTTTGACAGTGACAAGTTGCTGGTGTGCGGACACTCCCTCTGTGCAGCGTGATAAGCTCCTCTGCCCCTCCAGTCCATCAAACTGAGGTGGTTTGGGCAGGAACCCTCCCTTTTGGTTCGGTTTGCATCTGGCTTTGCAAAATTATAAAGTGGTGGTTTTCAGCACCAGGACAATGCAAAAATAGCATTGCTTGTACTAATAGTCACAATGGGGTTTTGTGATGCTTTCCCAAGCAGCACATGCCAATCTTGCATCCAAATGTTTTTTTTCTGGGCACACCTTGTAGTGTGTGCAAACTGGGTTTATGTGCATAGCTTGAGGTTAACCTTGTGTCGAAAGGGCTCTGTCACTAAATCACTGATGCCCCCTTGACATGCACAGAGCCCCACTGGCTGTATCCCTAATACAGAGAACTTTGCATCTCCAGGCCAACTCCCAAAAGCCAGTGTTATTTCACAGAAGTTGTTGAAGGTGCAGTTTTGCATGTGTACATTTGAACAGAAGCAATTCAGCAATTTTCTGTAGATGCTGCCTTTGGTTCTGACTTCTGCTGCAGAATACGTGTTCTGTAAGAGATTTCCTGAAACTGCAATTTCAATAGAGAGCATACTTCTAGAAATAAAGTTTATTGAATTCCTGACATATTTTCCATTTAGCAATTTGCATTAATTCATAAAGGTAAATACCCTTATCATTTGAACAAAAAAAACCCCAACAAAAACAAAAAAAACCCTTTGATGACTCCTGCAGGCAAAATGAGTGGAATGTGATATGGATGGAAAATACTCTTATCTGCAGGAAGCACCTATTGCCCCACGGATAAAATCAGTAATGCTGATTATTTTGTTGTTTCAGGAGGACAAAAAATGTTTCATATGTGACTCTGAGAATCCCTTCCACGATACTCTCAATCCTGACAGTCATCGCATTGAAAATGTCGTCACCACATTTGATCCAAATCGCCTGAAGCTCTGGTGGCAGTCGGAAAATGGTATTGGGTTTGTCTGGGAGCCATTTCTGGTCTGGGAGCTGCTTTCTCTCCTTTGTTTAAGGGTACCTGGGGGTTTGCTGTTATCTTTGGCCTGGTGATTACTGCCGTGTGAAGGATCATGCTGTTCGAGGAGGGCTGAGTAAAACTAGCTGCTTTTGTGTGCCTTGGAGCAATCCTTAATCTGTAAGGGAGCCCACTCAGCCCTCTGCGAGTGTTGGAAAGAGCAGTCCCACCACTTTGCAAGAATCCTTTCCTAAAGGGAAGTTTTCCACCTTGGCTCCATGTGTCCCTCGTGTTTGGGCAGCGGGAGCAGAGCAGCCTTCCAGGAGTAAATGTCCCTGGACGGTGCTGCCAAGGAAGCACCGCAGGACTTCCCCAGCCACCCGGCTGCACGGAGGGTGTGGAAGGAGGAGGTTTGGGCGCAGAGCCGGGGGCAGTCGTGCTGCTTGCAGACCTCCCATTTCCCTATCTTTCCCCCAGGAGAGCAAAGCCAGGGATATCTCTTACCCTGCAAACTGCCATCTCCCTCCTGGGCTCTCTGAATTCCTGTATCCATGTGCCAAACAATAAAATGAACACCAGAAATGAGCATGTTAGTTTGGTTTGGTTGTTCTTTTTTTTTTTTTTAATCTTTCCTCTGCTGTTTTTACTTTTATGGTTATGCCTTTGGCATGCCTTCATACACAGAACAAGTCATCAAGGTTTCTCAAACAGCAGTCCTACCCTTAAAGCCAGCTGGAGAGGAGGGGATTTCTGCAAATACATTGCCAGTAGCTGTCTTACTGTATATGAAAATTAAATGGTAATATTTGTAACATTTCTGCTGCCCAGTAAGGAAAGGTTTTCACTGAATCTTTTTTAACCATTTAGATTAGCCAAGCAAGCTGCTTCTCTCCAGCAATTCTCTTCTAGCATTCCAAATAATTCATGTTTTTTGCAACAGGCTTGGCAGCATTTACACAGAAAAGTTCTTAGCTCATAAGGTCATGAAAATGTCCTTCAACAATAAAAACCAAATGATTCATTCTGCCCAATTCATGTTTTCTTCTATTCAGGCATACAGCAGAAGGGACCATTGCTACAAGCTCCCCATAATGTTACAGTTGGTTGAAAATTTAAGTGCTTTATTGCTTTATTATTTTAGTTTTCTTACCTTTTCTCCTCTGTGTAAATTTTTCATACTTCAAAAAAAAAAATTATAACTACAGTATAATTAGTATCCAGCTGTTTTGAGATGTCTTTTCACACAACAAAATAATATTTGTAACTGTTTTTCTTCCTTTCTTTGTAGAGTCCTTGACTGTGAGTAGTCTTACAGCAGAATTTGGAAATCCTTTTGCTTTTCACATTTCGTAGTCCTCATGATTGCAAAGCTAGGCTGTGATGGTTGCTTTAGGGGTATTTCTCCCTTTGTAAAAGAGAGTCCAGAGCAAGTTTAAAAAGGTGGGATACCACCCCCACCAGCCATCAGTGTGATTTGGGCTGTTAGGGATGCAGAAGCTCCACACCTCTGTTGCTGCTGGACAGTCTGCAGCGTGTGAGGACAGCCTGGGGTCACCATGTAGGTCTGGGCTCAGCGTCCCCAGCTGTTGGGTGCTTTGGTGTCAGGATGTAGCCCACAGCTGTCCCCACCCTTACCCTGCATCTAGTGATGTTAGACATGTTATGCAGTCTGAACTAATGGCACTGCAGGCTCATTCTTTGGGCTAAACATGTTTGGTGCAGATGATGCATGGGAATCCCACGTGTGATAAATGCTTCAGCAGGTCCTTGGTGTCTCCCTCATACCTCAGTAGTGCACTAACCCTCATATCCCTTTTTGACAGCAGAGGCAAGTGGCAAAGAAAAGAGTCTCTGTGCCATTGGAGTGAAGAGCTTTGGCAAAATATAGATGTAGAGGCTGACGAGTGTTCTTGTTTGCTGCACAGCTTCTTTCCTCTGCCCCTGCAGGTTTGGAAAATGTGACTATCCAGCTGAACCTGGAGGCCGAGTTTCATTTCACTCATCTCATTATGACCTTCAAGGTAAGGAAGCAACAACTTTACCCAGAACTCTGAAACACGAGGAAATGAGAGGTGGTGGTCCTTCATGTCTATTTGATATTTGGGATTTAAGCTTTGTCTGAGCTGTTTTACTGGATTTTTTAGAGTTGCCAACCATTAATTCCTGCTGAAGATGCCCCGGAAGACTGACTTGTGACTTGTGGATTGATTTGTGTTTGAACTCCAGTGAGGTTGTAGGAGGAGTCACTGAAGCTGGGGTTTGTGTTGGTGACTCTTTCTGGTGGTCATGCTCTAGAAGATCAGTAGCTAAATCATACAGTAGCAAGGATTTTTCTTAAAAAAAAAAAAAAAAATATTGGCCATGGTATCGGTTTTCATTTGGCAGATGGAAAGGTCTTCAGGAAGAAGAAACATCTGTACACAAAGTGTCTTTGTTTCTTTACAAAACAGATGTCTTGGAATGGCAGATTATGTACCGTACATCCTGAACTGCAGGCAAGCACTAGTGGCAACTTTCAGATGAGGTTTCAGGGGCTGCAGCAACTGCAGGGCTAATCCTTGCTCTTCACATGTAGACACATTTATCTCTTCATTTTTACCCATGAGCTTCTAAGAGAGCTGGTTTCTCTTTCTCATGGCATTGACTCGGGTTTCTCCCCCTGCCTCAAGGTGGAGGCTGAGGTGGAAGGTGGTTCTTTCTGCTGGACCTCAGCAGAAAGGGACCCTTGAGATACCTCTGACCCAAAGCAAGTGCTGCAGCCGCTGTGCCCCAGTGCCACTAGGCTTGGTCTGCTATGAGGAGGAAGACTGGGAGAAAGATAGTTTTAATGATGGTTTGTTGACTTTGCTTGTGTGGTACACACTTGAGCTGCCTTACCTCTGGGTTGCTACATTTTTTGTTGGGTGAGATACCAGTTTGTAAGTTGGGTGATATTTTCAGACAGGAAGCAGAAAGAAAATTTCTTTCCATCTGTGACTGAAATGCTTTTGTGCTTGTCTCTGGGAGGGGCTCCTGAATACATAAAGCTCCTGAAGAGACTGTTGGCATTTCTTGGTAGTTGCAAGCAGGTGTTAAATTAGTATCTGCTTTTTGAAAGGCAGCACGTAAGTTGAAACGTGGGTTTTTTTAAGTCAAAAGGCTTAAGAATCTTGTAAAAGTCTCATTAGCTAGTTGTTCTAGAGTTGAATACACATAGGTAAGAAGGCTGGTGGTTTATGTGAAGTGTGTGCAGCCTGCCAGAGACTGGGTAAGGTCTGCTGGAGGAGGGTCACTGGGGATCGTGGGAGGTAAATGCAGCAAGAGCGGATGAAGCCAAACCTCTCAATCTCCTTAAAGAAGGAGGTTTTCTAAATGCAGCACAGAGGACAGCTGACCCTGGACAACAAAAGGTAGTGTGGTCACACAAAGAGTGGTGTCTGGGCTTTTCAGAGCATCAGAGAAAACTGCACTGCAAGAACTCCTGGGTGGTGGAGCTGGAGAGGAGGCACTTGGAAGTGGCCTCCTGGTCCCCAAGGCAGGAGAGGAGACTCATTAGGTCCTTTGCAGAAGATTAAGCAAGGAGGTACAGCAGGGAAGAAGGCTGTGCTGCTTTTCACAAGCAGTGGAAAAAAAATCCTTTTGTGTCCCTAACACCCTGCTTCAACCCTTAGTTTTGAGAACAGGTTTTGAATCCAAAAAACTTGCAATTTTGCTTATTTATTGTGTGTTTAAGCGCTTGGCCACTAAGTGCCATCGTTTTAAAGGTGGGTAGTCTGTAGTTTGATGTCTGTTATTTCAAAGATCTCTCTCTTAGCAGAAAGTGGGATATCAGCAGAAAAATATTTCCCATATTTCCAAACATGGGAAATAGTGCGGGGAGAGAGATTAAAATCTAGACATGTGGATTGCTAACACTTAAAAACACTCAATGTAAATGCAAGTTATACTGAATAAAATCTCTTTTGATTTTCTTACTATTAGACATTCCGTCCTGCTGCAATGTTGATAGAAAGATCATCTGATTTTGGAAAAACGTGGCAAGTATATAGGTATTTTGCATATGACTGCGAGAGCTCATTCCCTGGGATTTCAACTGGACCCATGAAGAAGGTGGATGATATCATTTGTGATTCCCGATACTCTGACATTGAACCTTCAACGGAGGGAGAGGTCAGAGGGGTTTTTTTCCCATATGTTTATTGTATAGACGTTTTCTGTACAAATTCAAATTCTCTTATTTTTAAAGCTGAATCTTTCATTGTACCATTTTTCATCCAGGTAATATACCGTGTTTTAGATCCTGCTTTTCGAATTGAAGATCCATACAGTCCAAGGATTCAAAGTATGTATGCAGTTACCTTCCAGGCTCATTTGAAAGCATTTCTGTGCTTCTTTGTTTACAAAAACCGGTAAACCACAGATTAAGCACACATTAGCCCAGTGACAGTTTTGAAGTCCTAAGAATACATGTGTGGTATGACTTCTTTTCCCGACTCAGACAGTGACATGCTGGGAAATAATGATGGGTGTTGTCAACTGAAGTGATTGCCCTTATGCACATCACTGTAGCTGCACCTTTTCTTAAGTGATAAAGGATTTATTTTCATTAAAGACCCCTTCTCCCCAAAATACATGCAGTCACTGAGAAAAGCCTTGGAACACGGTCTGGTAATTGTGCAGTATTTAGAAAGCAAAGAAACGGCATTACAAAGGTACTCAAATAATTTTGCTCTTCCAGCTAAAACCAAGGGGGTCATCTTGTATTTTGTAGACATCAGAGTCATGACTTTGGAATGGTTGGCCTTATTAGCACTGTGTGGCTGGACCACATGAATGCAGTCATAAACCACAAATTACTGTAGCGTTCATGTATGGTCATGACAATTCAGGAATGCAAAGGTAGAGAGATCTGCTGCTGAGTGTGGCTTAAAGAGAAACCCCGTGGGGTATTTGGCCTGAGTAGGGAACTGCAGCCACCTTAAACTTGACTTCTGATTTAATATGCATTCTCACTTTCTGTTCGTGTCCTTCAGTGTAAATCTAATGGGAGCAGAAGAAAATACTTAAAGAGTGTCTGCTGGTTGCTCTATCAGTTGAATTTTTTTTTTTAGTCAGCATTTTAAATGAGAAAGTGCTTTCATGAGCTTGAAGTGCTTTTTCAAGGCTCATTTCAAGGCTATAAGAAATGATTCATAATATCACACAGGATTCATAATAACAAAGTGAATATGTAGACTGAATTAATTACTGCCGTATTGTCTTCCCATGGATTATCCCTCAAGCACTTCTTTGTATTTGGTCAGTGGTGGGACATTGCTTCTTTCAGCAAAATGTAACTAATTACATTTGCTAGGAAAATTGGGCATATAAAAAAGAATTATTCGTGTCTTGTTTCCAACTAAGATTTTTCCTGAAAGGGTTGTAACTCTCAACAGTCAGCATCTCCTTAATAACAGGTCCTTGCCCAACTTAGACTTTAAAGTGCCAAAGAACCAGTGTCTTTTTGGTGGTACTTTTGTGCGTGCGTTTAATATATGTGTTGATGTATGCCTACAATAAAATAGACTAGTATTTTTGATTAAGCTTAAATTACTTATACAATGATCAACCTGTAGTAAAATTGGTGTGTGTTTGTTTGTTTCTTTTAATTTGTGAGTATGAAGTAATGTGATATTTAGTATATAAGTGCTGAAATTAAATCTGATCTAGTCTGCCCATAGGAAGTGTGCTTGGGAAGTCATTCCTGGCTTCCTCCCATTCAGTAGAATGTCTGGTAAATAATTCAGAAATTCTTTTATTTGTTTGTTTTTGTTTGTTTGATTGTGTTTTTCTTTTGTGTCTCCTGCAGACCTATTAAAGATTACAAATCTGAGAGTCAAATTCATCAAGCTGCACACGCTGGGAGACAATCTGCTGGACTCTAGGATGGAGATCAGAGAGAAGTACTATTACGCCATCTACGACATGGTGGTTCGTGGGAACTGTTTCTGCTACGGCCACGCCAGCGAGTGTGCGCCAGTGGATGGCTTCAATGAAGAAGTGGAGGGAATGGTAAATATTCACACTTTTCTGCGAAACACTGTTCCTGTCTGTGCCTATTAAGTGATTTAAGCATAAATTTAAAGATGACACTGCCTCTACCCCTCCCCATCCTTAATTTTCAAACAAAAAAAAAAAACAGGTTAAAACTGTTCCTCCTCAGCAAAGGTATCTGTCAGTTTTGATGTTAATCGAGCACAGAAAGCTTGGTGAATTTATTTTAGCATTCCTTTTCTAATTATGTCAAAGAGCTGATGAATTTAAAAGGCAGGAATGCAGAAAGGGAGTATAACCCTATGGGGCCAGAGAGGGGTGTGTGGGTCGACTTCATTATCCTGCAATTGCAGTGAATAGAGGCATCAAAGGATGTGACACCTTTGTGAATCAGACGTGACCTGTGTTTGTACTGGTCATTATCAGGTGAGAAGTGGAGGCTGTAGCCCCACTTAACAGCAGTCTCTGAAGGAAAATCCTCCTGCCTGTGTTGATCGCTGCTGTGCAAGTGCCACATCCTTTCTAGGTTCTGTTTTTTCCTATGATTTTTGCCTGACGAGCAGTAAAAGCACCCCTGTTAATGAGTGAGTTATTAACTGGATGAAGTTGTGGAGGCATACAGGGAGGTTGCGTGCTTGTCCCAGGGGCCACAGGATGCCAGGTATGCTCCATTGCCTTGTACTTTGGTGAGTATCTCCACCCAAGCAGTAGCAAGACTGGCTTTGCCTTTAAATTCATGGCTTCACTGTTGGTAATCCCCATCGTCTATGGCAGCAGCTGTCACACCACTGTACTTAGTGCTTGTTCTGTATGGTGTTGAAGGCACAGTCTGGGGTTGATGGATAAAACCCTTCCAAACTGTCTGTTTGCTTTGAGAACCAAGGTAGGGCTGGAAAGAAGGTGCTGGGCTAGTGAGTGCTGATGTAACTAGGTGCATGTTAATGGCTAATTAACAGCTAATAAACAGCTAACTTTTAGGTCCAAGAGGCTTTTGTGATTATCAAGGTAGAACTGTGTTCTCCTTGTTCATGTCTGAAAGCTTTTATAGCTTTTATTAAGGCATTAATTCTGGTAAGGAAAGAAGGACAAATTTGTATGAGGACACTCCCGCTTTGACAGGTAAAGGACACTTCCTGTGGCTCTGTATGTCTTCCTACGTGCAGTTATGTGCATTAAAGTCTCCAAAAGTATATACTAGCTATATTTTCTGTTAATTGGAGCATGACTTATTTGGTTTTTGCCTTTTTTTTTTTTTCCTCTTTTATAACCAACTATATTCCTTTTTTTTTTTTTTAATGACAGGTCCATGGGCACTGCATGTGCAGACATAATACCAAAGGGTTAAACTGTGAACAGTGTTTGGATTTCTACCATGACTTACCCTGGCGACCAGCTGAAGGCCGCAATAGTAACGCATGCAAAAGTGAGTTTGAGTAAAATGAAGAAGTGGAGTCTGCTGTGAGCATTACATGCCGTTACCTGGGAACTTGCAGCAATATATAAAGTCCTGCATGTACTTTGATTGAGTTCAGTGTGTTTTTTTAATGCAGACTTGCATCTCCCCTGGGACCAGACTCTTACTTTGCTTTCTGTCTTTGCCACAGAGTGCAACTGCAATGGCCACTCCAGCCAGTGCCACTTTGACATGGCTGTGTACATGACAACGGGGAATACCAGTGGGGGAGTGTGTGATGATTGCCAGCACAACACCATAGGACACAACTGCGAGCAGTGCAAGCCCTTCTACTTCCAGCACCCGGAGAGAGATCTGCGGGACCCTGATGTCTGTGAGCGTAAGTGCAGCCCCACTCCTCAGCATGGGAATGGCCATGACATCCCAGCTTTGGCCCTCCTGGTCTTTCCCTGGAGAATTTAGGATTTGCTGGCCTTCTTTTGGCCAGCGCCATGCTCCCGAACAAAGATCCTTGGAGGTCTTGAGCAAGCCTGGTTGGGTTTTGTTTTCAAGAATCCGGAAATTTATCTGGTCATTAACATGTTTGACCCATGTCAAGTCTAATACTTGCAGGAATGATACACTTTCTCTACACAGCAGCCAAGTTTAAATAATTCAGTGTGAGACTTGGCCTTTTCTTTTGTAGCAGTCAATAAAACACGCACCGTGCTTCCTTCTTAGCTTGCGACTGTGACCCAGCTGGCTCCCAAAATGATGGCATCTGCGATCGCTACACCGATTTCTCCTCTGGCCTCATTGCTGGACAATGCCGTTGTAAATTATTTGTTGAAGGGGAGCGTTGTGACCTCTGCAAAGAAGGTTTCTATGGCCTGAGTGCCGATGACCCAGAGGGTTGTCAGTGTGAGTAAAAACATATGTTCCTTTATGTGTGAAAAGCTATTCAAGGACCTGTCAGAGCTGGGAGAAGTTGGTTTATGGGGTGGGGTTTTTCTCCTTTGTTTTGTGATTCTGCTAAATTAAAAACATTCTTGTAGATTTCCCATAGCTCGGAGTCTACCCATCCTTAAAGTTCCCAGCTTGATGCTTCTTGTGTATTTGGTGGAAATAGCAGAATCCTCCTTACTTGTATTTAGCTTTAGTTTTTAGTCCCCTCTAAGCCAGGGAGGTTTTACTGGGATGAGTGATGGGCAAAATGTGCAATTAATCTCTGTCCTGGAGAATTCAGGAGAAGCTTTAATGTAAATATTTAAGTTGCATGCTGTCTGAAATATATTTTCAACTCCAGTCCTGTCTTTTGACCTGCCTGTTTGTATTTCCTGATCTAGCTTGTGCATGTAATCCTCTGGGTACCCACCCTGGGGGCAATCCTTGTGATTCGGAGACAGGAAACTGCTATTGTAAGCGCCTGGTGACAGGAAAGCAGTGCAGTCACTGCCTGGTAAGTTGCTTACCGTAAAATAAATTGGAAGATGCTGGTGTGAGGGTGGCTGGTGTGTGGTGAGTGTGGAGCAAGATGCTGGCTGACATCTCTGGCCCCCTGCGAGTGGGTACCTGGTGTTCAGGCTGGAGCAGGCGCCGCAGGATGACAGGAGCCATGAAGTATGTGTCCTCCTGTGTCAGGAGGAGGTGGGAGGCACGTCAGGGCAGGCGAAAACATCCAGAATAATTTCTGGGACCGTAAGCAGTGGGACATGAGGACAAGTAGTTGTTGCTCTGTGAAATAGAAGGATCTGGGGCAGTTCTGCTGGAGCTCTCACTGGAGTGAAAGAGTGGTCAGAGAAGCAGTGTTACCAAAAAATCACGTTCTGTACAGGCTGTTATTTTAGGCAGGGATTATTTCATATGCATACGTTTCCATATAGTGTTTATGCTTGCTGGAGTGTTACAGAAACACAGTCAGATAACTGGATGTGTTTGTCTAAACACTGGCAGGCTGTCTTATCTAACAATGAGCTACATGGAAAAGCTAAACAAGTCTTGTCTGTCCATCAGGCAAGTTGCAGAGTAGCAGCCCTGCAATGGTCATGCCCTGCATAAAGCCCCACTACCCCACATGCACATCTGCTGTGTTGTGACATGCTATGCTGTGATTTTTCAAGACCTTCATGGGTTGGGAGCCCAGACTGGTGTAAATGTTCCAGTAGGATTGAGGTCTCAGAGCTTGGATATTCCTGAATCTTGCTTTTAAAGCTAGATGGAAAGATGTGGGTGTTTTCTCAAGCCTTGGAGACGGTCAACAAGGTGGATGAGAGCGGGTGGAGAGGTTGTGTTGGTGGTTTTGGGGGTAGACCCATAACCAGGGGTGCAGGATTCATGGGCTGGGGGGCAGTCTGAGGTAGCTTATGCTGAGTATTTCAAAATGTGCCTTTGGGGTGGATGCGGTTACATTGGCACTGGGTTACAGCACTGGTGATGTTTCCTCCTGCAGCCTGAGCACTGGGGCCTGAGCAATGACATGGATGGATGTCGGCCGTGTGACTGTGACCAAGGGGGAGCACTGAACAACAAGTGAGTTTCAGCCCAGTTACTTTTCTGTAATCATTCACCCCAGTGATTTTTGCTTCATTTGCAACCACAAAAACATCCACGGCTCAATGTGCTCTGGAGGAGGATGTTTAAGAACATCTTTTTGCTCCAGAATGTGGCAGCTATGGTGACAGAGGCATTCATGTCTTTTCTGTGCTGAGCAGCCTCTATTTGTGCCACCAGAGCAGGTGAACATGTAAAACTGTCTTTAATGTAGCTCTGCCTTTGTCAGCCAGGGTAGGAGCCAGCCATGAATTGAGCTCTGCCTTGGCAGACACCAGGGTGTCGAAGCTTTGCTCTCACAGGATCAAAGTAGGAACCAGGTGGTGACATGGGCTGTCAGGCTGGTTCTTAGCTAGTTCCCAAATTGGCACTTTGGCCAGTCTGTCTGTCTGTCTGCTGGCACAAGGGGAAGCACGCCAGCTGCATGGTACTGCTGTGTTGCTCCAGTGGTGCTGCATGGAGTGGGATGTGGACCTGAAGTGCCCATTGTGGAGGTGATCTTCTAGAGAAAAGTGTAGATTTTGAAGATACATCCCTCAGTGAGAGCATGGAAAGTCCTGGCTTAAATGCCTGGTCAGAGGAGTGCTGGGTAGCTAAACTGCTTCTCTGACCAGAGCAGTTTTCAGTGTGTTAGGTGTACGTCCAACCCCAGGCTTTTAAACAGCAGCATGTTCCTTCCCTCCTTCCCCCCCTTGCTTCCCTCCACAAACCCTTTGAAACGTCCTGCTTTTGTCTAAAGCCACAGAAGTTTCTCAGTGAGGCTGGACAAACTGTTTCCTGCTGGAGCCCAAGAGAGCACCCTGGAGGAGTTTGAGCCCGGTCCGGGTGTGACTTCTGTAGGGCATCACAGCCTGCAGACACCCCATCTGCAGCGGGGAACACCGTGGGAATGTCCAGCAGGCTATCTCTGCCCTCTGCTCCCCCGTGAATTGCGGCCCCTTGGCCCACAGTGGCATGGTTGTTCGTGGTCATTTACTCTGCCGTGCTTGCTCCCTGCCCACAGATGACTTACGCCGCGCAGCTCCTAACGGCTCCCCCAGCGCGGCCACTTCCAGGGCTTTGGGGTATGGCTCAGCCACAGCCCGGCGGGGTTTGCAGCCTCTTTCCCATGTGCTGAGCCCAACGATTGCAAAACCACGGGGGGAGGGGATGGGATGGGACGGGACGTGCATGGTCCTGGCCCGAGCAGGGCGCAGCTGTGCTGTCCTCCTGCCGCAGGACAGCCGCTAAGCCCAGCCCCGGCTCCCAGCTTCACTCTCCAGCATCAGTGGGAAGGGGGAACTCCCCGGGGCTCCTCAGCTGCTGAGTTCCTGCCTCCTGGCTCTGGTTCAGGGTGTGGGATGCAGTGCCTGGGGCAGCCACACCTCACCCAGAATTCACCCCTACAGTGTAAACCAGACGGTGGACTCGTCGCCATCCCTGGCGGGAAGACTTCCCAGCTCCCCTGCTGTGGCACTTTGAGCATCTCAAAGCGAATGTTTTAAGTGACACTCTAATTTAAAAAATGGTTTCAGTTAAAAATTGCTTTTCAGAGTTGGGGCTCAAGAAGCTTGGAGATTTTCCATGGAAACCAGAGGGGTTTGGGTTTAAAAAATGTTTCTAAATTTCACGCAAATTTAAAGAAAGGGGTGTATTTTGGTGGGCCCAAAAACCTTCCTTTGATAAAGTGTGACTGGAAATGCACAAAAATACAACCTACCCAAAGGTACCTCATAATGAGGGGCAGACCCTCTGGAGACTATAAAACCACCAAAGGGCAGTTTAGGGATAGAGCTGTACTGAGAAAAGAAAATGGCTAGTTCTGAAGGAAGTAGAGCTGCTGTATGTCCCCCTGGACAGACCACCTGCATTCCCCAGCGTTTTCTCTGTCTGTCCTGTGTCTTTGGCTGTGTCCATCCTACTTTAGAGCAGCCAGATACGGTTTTCCCCTGTCCATAGGTGTTAGTGGGTGAGCTCTCAGGATGTGCTTTACAGCACAGGAGAGCCACTTAAGGTCCCTGGGCGTGCAGAGTCCTGAATGTTCTTGCTTTGCCTTAGCCCATACAAACAGATACACTGCTCACCTGGCCTGCAAGCCTGGAGCCAAACGCCACCCTTGGCTTGCAGGACGGACATGCCTATTGGCTCTCTGTGGTAGCAAGTGAAGCTCTTCCAGGAGTGCTGTCTGGCCCCAGGTAACCACGTACACCCCTGGTATGAAATCCTCTCGCCATCCAAACAGAGGAAACGACATGCAAACTGCCTACTGGAAATGGTCCCTGGCTCATGCTCACTCCCAGTCTGAGTCTAGGAGTTGTTTGGGAGAATGATAGTTGGGTTGAGCCAAGACTGTGCCCAGAACCATGCTGCCATTTTAGCAGTGCAGATGGTCCAGATGCAGAGCCTGAGAACACCTTGTGCCAGATGCAGCTGTGTCCAGAAGTGCTGCTTCTCCTGTGAAACTTAATGTACAAGTGTAAGATAGCTCTAGCACCGTCTTGGTGTAGCCAAGATGTGTTGTAAATCCATTGCTCTTCCATTTTAGCTGCTCAAGTCAATCTGGCCAATGTGAATGCCGGCCCCACATGTTTGGACGTCAATGCAACCAGGTGGAGCCTGGCTATTACTTCATTTCACTTGATCATTACATCTACGAGGCAGAGGAAGCCAGCTTGGGTCCTGTGAGTAGCAGGTTCAGTGGGCTGGTGTGTCGGGACAGCTGTGGGAGAGTTGTTTCACCATTTGGGTGTTGGAAGCATCTGTTTTATACCCTGTGGATTGTCTTCCAGTGAAAATGTGGAAACCACAAAACTGGATTAGTATTAGGAAACTGTCAACCTGTATCTCTTCCAGCTTAGTATTGATAAATAATGTAGAAATTTAGGGGGAGAAACTGTTGTTTGTGTTTTTTTCTAAACCTGTTTGATAATGCTGATAAAGTTAGTTTCCTGTCAGCAGCTCTCTCTGTACCCCACTGCGTATGCAACCACCGCCCCCAATTCTCCTTCCTTTCTCACCTCAGGAGTGGTGGGACACCAATGGTGGCTCTTCTCTTTGGTGCCACTGAAACCAGGAGGGAACTGCACACATGCAGATTGTTGCAGCTTTTAGAGTTTCTGTACATTGGTAGCATTTCTTTTATTAATGACTAAAACCGTAGTTGATTGTGCAAAACCCCTGTTTTTATAAGTGAGGTTGCCTCTAGCTTGTTTTGCCTGCTGGCATGGTACATCAGGGTCTTTGGCTCTTGCCATTCACCACTACACAGCCATGCTTTTGATTCATTAATAGCAGCTAGATGATTACATCAATTCTTTTTGCCTCCAACAAGGAGTCAGGGAGATGAGATAATGGTTTCTCTAAAGCAGCAGATCCTTGTCTGCCTATAATTGGGGCAGTTGGTCTCCAAATTTATTTATTTCAGGCAAAATGCAGCCACTTTGCAGTTTCAGCCAAGGCAGAGGATTTTTGCTCTTGGATAACTGCAGGGAGGGAAGACAGACTAGCACAGGGGTTTTGGTGTATTTGTGTCTGCCTGATTGGAGAGGTGGTACCTGAAGCCTTGCCGAGGCTTGGGGATGGAGTAGCCTGGTGTGAAAACCCACCTTGCCAAGCAGAGCAAGGGGATGTGCCACTAGTTAGCCTCCTGAAACCTTCAGAATAAAACCCAGACATATTAAAAAAAGCTAATATTGAAAGGTTTTCCCACAAATCTGTTGGCAGAATAAAACTCTGAATTCCCAGATAGGGGCCCAGCAAAGTACAAAATGAAAGGACACAGCACTGAGGGATGTTCAGGTGGTGCCAAGCCCCTGTGCTCCTCAGAGCTGCACACCCTTGCTCACATCCCGCCTGCCATCCTTTCTGGGGAGCTCTGACCCTTTGTGCAAAGCCAAAGGGTAATAATTTATAGCCAGGCTATCTTCAAAGAATGTGAGAATACATGAAGGGGACATCCTGAAGTGCTATGTATATAGAGAGAGACATTTCCTTACATTTTATCCCTTTCTACTGAAGCAGCTTCCTTAGGAATGCACAGGATGTTGTTCAATGGAGAGAACTATTCATGGATGCAGATATGTTTGAAACGGGAAGTTTGAGTACCACACATTCTCATTTTCTGTTGCCTTTTTCCTTTGTTTTATATAAGGAGTATCAGATAAAAACTTGGCATCTCAAACTGCAAGGAGTGACCACATATTGATTTGGCTGTTGAATATCTACTGATGATTAGGATCCGTTATGTAGTGACACCCTCCTCATGACAACTGTGATCTGCTTTTCAAATGTCATCCTGAGCAGTGGTTTGGAGCAGTCTGCGGTAGTCAGGAAGTAATTAGCACTTCTCTTGAGTGGTTAATAAAGCAGTTATATGCCAGTGCAGTAAATCCTACTGCTACAAGTATGATATGAAAGTCAGTGAACAAGATGTCATAGCTTGTGGATTAGTTACAGCAAGTTTTTAAACTTGACTCTCCACCATAATAGAGAAATGGGTGAAGAGTCATACAGTGTTATTTTATCTTTCTTGCTTTTTGTATATTGTTAAACAGAGAGACAACTGTGTGCATGCATATGGTTTTTAAAGAGAATTCATGTTCTCTGGGGTGCAAACGATGGATGCTGCAATCCAGAAGTGATCCATCAGCAGAACTTTTCACTTCATGCACTCCCGGGGGGCTCACAGATTTCACGTGTCAGTATTCAGATACTGTCTGTTCCCTATTTTTGTAGGGAGTAAATGTAATAGAACGCCAGTACACGTCAGACCGCACACCATCGTGGACAGGAATAGGATTTGTAAGGGTCCCTGAGGGCGCATACCTGGAATTCTACATCGACAACATCCCCTACTCCATGGAGTATGATATTGTGATCCGCTACGAGCCGCAGGTAGGCCTGTGAGTACAGGCATTGCTGCCTCTCGGCAGGCACTGCCTGTTCCAGCACACAACTGACAGGAGCCCAGCACTTCCAGGACTCATCAGGACTCAAAGACAAGGATGGATGCTTAGTTAAATATCTGAGATGTGTAATGGTCCAAGATGTTGACTATACTTGCTTTACAGGTTTTTTTTCATTATTCCATTGTTTCAGCACCTGTTCAGTGAGCAAATTAAAAAGTGACAAGTCCTGTCAGGACAGATTAGAATATAAATTTGGCATCAGGCAGACAACCTTCTAATGGGTGGAATTGATGTTATGTGCCTTAGGAGACAAATTGCCTGTTTTGGATGTTGAATGCCTGCAGCCAAGAGTTTGCAAGTAGTTGGTTTTGACTGTGGATAATTCACAGGGAGAAGGGAAAGAGACACCAAGCCCCCAGCCTCTTACCTGGAGCTTGGCAGCAATTGATTGCAGTGAAATACTTGGGTGCAGTGCCCAGAGGTGGGGGGAAAGGAGGTCAACAACCTCCCTGCTGATGCCATTCTGCAGATGGGGCTGCTGACCCCCTACACCTACTTGTGGTTTTTAGGGATGGTGGAAGAGAGGCTGTTGTGTTGGAGGATGCTCAGGCACACTTGCCTTGTCTCAGCCCAAACCTGCAGCTGGTAGATGCCCCATTGATGCTGGAGCTGTGGCCCCATTGTTCTCAAAGCACAGTGACCACCTGTGCACGCACTTTTCCTGGCCTGAGCTCTGCACGCTCCCAGGAGCTTTTGGCTGTCGCTTGAGGCTAATCAGCCTTTTTTTCCCCCCCCAGTTGCCAGATCAGTGGGAAAAAGCTGCGATCAGTGTCTCACGCCCAGGCAAGATTCCCACGGGTAGTCGGTGTGGCAATACAGTTCCAGATGATGATAATCAGGTCATCTCGCTGTCACCCGGCTCCAGGTCAGTATAACTGGGTGGGCCAAAAGGAGGAAAAAAAAAAAAAAGAAAAAAGAAAAAAGAAAAAAAATTGAAACAGAGTAATGTCATGTTTTCAGTTTGCTGTGGCTTCTGTGAAAAAGGATGATACTTCATTTCCAGGGGGTTATAGAAACCTACTTAGCATTGTGTCTGTAGAATCAAAGCTTTTAAGTGTATTCTCATTTCCTGATTTGTTTTGTTCACTGAATAAAGAGCAGGGGAGTGTTTGCACAGCTTGTGAGTGGACATCAGTACAACTCTTTGCCTTGCTGATAAGCTTTTCCGGTTGTGACTTGCACAAGCCTCCAAACTGCCTCTTCCACATTGTAGCTTTTGTTCTGCCCGGTTTTGGCTGCTTTCCGCTGTCTCAATTGCTTTATAGGGCTACCTGAAACACTTTATGGTGCTGGACGTTTGAAGTAAGAATTCTTTCCTGTTCATAACCCAGATACGTTGTTCTCCCACGGCCTGTCTGCTTTGAGAAGGGGCTGAATTACACCATCCGCCTGGAGCTGCCCCAGTACTCCTCAGTGGATACAGAGATGGAGAGCCCCTACACACTCATTGACTCTGTGAGCAGAAATTATTTCAGGGATGCACTGGGGTCAAAGTGTATTTAAAAGGCTGAAAGTTTGCATTTCCTCTGGCATGCATTTGTGTAAATCCAAAGTTGGATTTTACAATGTTATTGTCTAAGGCTGAGGCCAGATTTTAACTGAGCAATTTAAAGCAGCGCAGGTTTCTTCGGTCTCAAAGTGTATGGGTGTTTTTTCTGCTAAGAAGCTTTTGCTGTATTTTATAGGACTGCAGCTAGTTCCACAGACCTGTCATTTCTTTGGGGAGGCCAACGTGTGCCATGTATGTTCATGAATATCAGCGTCAACCGTTTTCTTTTTAATGGATAGAATTAGGTAGATTTGGTAAGAACTTGGTAGATACCAGAACTATACCATCAAGAAATAGAGAAGTATTGTCACTTTCCTTCCAAATTCTGTCTGTCTCTTTGCTTTTTGGGCAAAAAAGATAGGAAGCAGGATAATACTGAATTTTCACAATTTTGGTGGAGGCTATTTATAAATAGTGAAATTTTGTCATTGCAAAATTGCTTTCTAGCTGGTTCTCATGCCGTACTGCAAATCGCTGGACATATTCACAGTTGGAGGCTCAGGTGAAGACGTGGTCACGAACAGTGCTTGGGAAACCTTCCAGAGGTACCGGTGTCTGGAAAATAGCAGGAGTGTTGTGAAAACCCCCATGACGGACGTCTGCAAGAACATCATATTCAGCATTTCTGCCCTATTACATGAGACCGCGTTATGTACGTAACCCATCTACTTGTAGAGCGAGCTCCCTGGAAGCTGGATGGCGCTTGCAGGCAGAGTGATTTGCATGGGGAAGGCGTCAGCGTGGGATGAAGCAGGTGGGTCATGTCTTGTGCCATGGTACTCACTAGCCCGATGCTTTTCTTCACTCAGCATGCCAGTGTGACCCCCAGGGCTCCCTGAGCTCGGTGTGTGACCCCAGCGGAGGACAGTGCCAGTGTCGTCCTAATGTTGTTGGAAGACAGTGCGACAGATGCGCCCCTGGCACCTTTGGGTTCGGGCCGAGCGGCTGCCGACGTACGTCCTTGGCTCTGGGCTGTGCTGTGGCTGGGGCCCTGTGCTTAGGGCTTGCCATGGGAACGCAGACCCTCTCCTGTTCTCCTTGCAGCCTGTGAGTGCCACGTCCGAGGGTCTTACAATGCCTTCTGCGATGCGGAGACAGGCCAGTGCCACTGCTTCCCTGGGGTGTACAGGCGGCAGTGCGACCGCTGCCTGCCCAGCTTCTGGGGCTTCCCCAGCTGCCAGCCCTGCCACTGCAACGGCCACGCTGACGACTGCAACCCCTACACTGGGGAGTGCCTGAGCTGCCGGGACCACACAACAGGGCACAACTGTGAGAGGTATGGTGTCTGCCCCCTCCCCGTCCCTCTCCCTCCCCGCAGCAGGATGGGTGCAGCAGCTGTTCCCCTTCAGTGCTGCTCTCAGGTGGGTGGGAAGCCACAGGGAAAACCCCTGGACCTTGGGAGCTAGAGCAGCACTGGTGGTCCTGGAGGATGGAAGTAGGTACCCTCTCTTCCCTGGCCACAGCCTTCCACCTCCCAGCAGTGCCTGCCCAGGTGGTGGAGATCCTGTTGTTGGACCCCAGGGCATCAGAGAGACTTTGTCCACTGCAAGCTTCCTGAGAGGCATCTGCCTTGGGTCTCCTGCTCTTACACTGGCATAAACCAGACACATTTGGCTCTGTGGGCACAGCTGCTTGGACCGTGTGTGACACGGGAGAGCCATAAGGATGTTGCTGCCCTTTGGTTCTTCACAGTGGTTGGAAACCTGGGTGTAGCTATGGCAATGCTGCAGTCTGTTTGACGGTGGTCTTCTGCATGCACCCACAGGTGCCAGGCTGGCTACTATGGAGACCCCATCCTGGGATCAGGTGACCACTGCCGCCCCTGCCCTTGCCCTGACGGTCCTGAGACTGGACGCCAGTTTGCCAGCGGCTGTTACCAGGATCCAGTCACGCTGCAAGTCACGTGTGTCTGTAGCGTGGGATACATAGGTACTTGTCAGATGTGTGGAGGGGGGCTGGTTGGCTTGAACATCCCAGTACAAAGGGGTATCTTCATATGGGTTGTTGGGTATGGCCACAGCAACAGCATTACTGTGTTGTTGCTGGAGGCTGGAAGCATTTGTAAGGTGCCAGGGCAGGGTGGCTTGTGCAGGCAATGCTGGCACCACTGTGAATCTCATCCCCATCACAGCATGGCAAGGGATGACTGGTGGTCAGCAGAGGTGGACAGGACAGCAGTGGAACTGAGGGGACAAGCATGCTGGCAGTTGGACTGCAGCACCATGCCTTGGTACTATACATGCCACACCAAGTTGCTAGTCTCATTAAGCGCTGCCTATATTGCTTAGAGCATGATCCAGTTAACACCCTTCCCTTAATGGGCTTTATTGCCTTGCCTCAGTCTTGCCATTGAGGGGGCTGTCCGCTAGCAAGCCACGATGGTAATTCCCACCGTGCCTGTTTGTTCAAACAGGCAGTCGATGTGATGAATGTGCGTCTGGCTTCTTTGGGAGCCCCGAGGAGGTTGGTGGCGCCTGCCAGCCGTGCCAGTGCAACAACAACATCGACACCACTGACCCGGAGGCCTGCAACAAGAAGACGGGAACGTGTGTGAAGTGCCTGTATCACACTGAGGGCGAAAACTGCCACCTCTGCAAACAGGGCTACTATGGGAGTGCCCTGCAGCAGGACTGCAGAAGTGAGTGGGGAGACAGGGCTGCAACCCCTCCACCAGCCGTATCATGGGGCAGCGGCAGCAGCCTGAACTCTTTTTAATTGACCTGGGAGCATTTGAGGTGGAGAAGAAAGCTCATTACCTCCTGCGGGAGTTGTGTGTAGCTGCCCTGCAGCTCAGCAGGGCACCCAGCCCAGAGGGGGGTCCTTTATATTTGAGAGAGAGAGCAGAGATGGCATTTACATGTGCTGAAAGTATGGGTTTGGGAGGAGGGTTTCTTGCCTTCTTGGCAAACATACCTCTTCTCCAGAGACAGCCTGGTAGGGTGAGGATTTGGCTTTTGTTTACACCAGTGTCCCTGCAGGTGTGGCTGGACAGTGGGAGCAAGGGCTGTGATGGGCAGCCAACCTGGGAGACATGAAGGTGGACCCTCTTCTCCCTCAGCACGAGACACAGCCCAGCAGGGCAGACAGGTCACTGGGTGGGTGAGTGGAGCCCTGCTCTGCTTGGCATGCCATCTGCCACTCCAGGCACATCCAGTGCTGTAGCTGACTGACAGGAGCCAGGCAGGCTTGGGCTTTGGTTGTGTACAGAGGGAGGAAAGGACAAGGAGGCAAGGCTGGGCTGCTGGAATGAGGAGGCCCTGTCACCTCCTGTGTGCTGAGGCATAAGCTGTAGAGGTGGCCAGCCTGGGATATGAGGAGGGCTCTTGCACAGTGCTGGGTGTTCAGCATTGGGTCAGGAGGCCTGGCCACAGGCACTGGGATGTGCCAGCATCTGCCTGCACCTCTGGGGACTCGGAGAATAAAATAAATGCCAACTCCAGGCAGTCTGGCAACCAGAGGGCAGGCTGACATTGAGCTGCCACGCTCTTTTCCTCACAGAGTGCGTCTGCAACGTCCTGGGCACCGTCCGGGAGGACTGCGAGGACTCGGAGAGCTGCCAGTGTGAGGCGGTCACAGGGCAGTGCCGGTGCCTCCCCAACGTGGTGGGGCAGACCTGTGACCACTGTGCCCCCCATACATGGAGGCTTGCCAGCGGCACCGGCTGCGAGCAGTGTGGCTGCGACCCCGCACGCTCCCTTGGGCCGGCCTGCAATGAGGTGAGGGGAGCGTGGGGCGTGCTCTGATGCAGGGCTGAGCCACTGAGGTGGTCACATCTCCTGATGGGTTTTCTGGTTTTGGCAGTTCACGGGGCAGTGCCACTGCATGCCGGGCTTTGGAGGACGGACCTGCCGGGAGTGCCAGGAGCTCTTCTGGGGTGACCCAGGCGTAGAGTGCCGAGGTGAGTGCAACCCTGGTGCCTGCCCCACCTGCTCCTTTTGGAAATGACCTGGTGGCTAGTGGCCAGGCACACCGTCACCCCCCAGTGCACTGGGATAACCCTGCCAGGATCTGCCCCTCCAGTGACCCCTGTCAGTGCCCATGTGAGCCTTGGAGATGGGGAAGGAAGGTGTGGTGGGGGCTGTCCCCAGGGTTTTGGTGCCTCCAGGAACAGGAGGCATGGCAGGAGCCTGACCTGATGCTTTTCTGGTTTATTTCTTATCAGACCCTTACCTAGAAACAAACTTCTCTGGTTAGAAACTAACTCTTGTTTGACCATTAGGTTGCAATGCTGTCAGGAAGGTGGTGTGGGAAGAAAACATACCGTAAGTTTTTGGGTTTAAGAATTGGCCTGGAAACCAGTTTCCATTGCCTTTCTTTTGTAGGTAGTGGAAGACCACTGTCTTCTCTTGTGTCTTGTTAGGGTGACTGGACCTGAAGAAGCAAGGTTTTTGATTCAGTAGGAGAATTTTCTTATATTTCAAATGAAAATAAAGGAGCAAGCAGAGTCTGTGAAGTGAGTTAGCCAGAGCTATGTGCTGCAAAACAGCACCATGAAGTCGCTTGTTTAGAAAACTGGGTGCTCTCTGTCCTTTCATTATAAACAAGTCTGTTTATTAGTTGTAAAAGAAACTTCAAACACTGTCCAGACCAGAACAAACTTGTATCTCTGATCTGTTCAAATAGGAGCTTTTGCCAGGAGGGTTTGCAGTAGATTAAGGTATTTCTTCCTGCAGGGAGGAATGCGCTTGCTGTGGTCTTTAACAAATCCCTTATAATAGAGATACCTTAAAGCCCTTTAAATTACCAGATAGGCAGGTCACAGCTACTTCATTAATGCAGCAGATGAAAGGACTGGGAAATTGTCTCCTTTCCCCAGTACATATTGGGTTTCTCAGGGGGTGAGGCAGCTTTTGGGGAGGCTGTGTGTGTACTGGTGTGGTAAGGGGTGCTGATCCTGTTGGCTCTGGGACAGGGATTGTCTCTTGGTATCAGCTGTCTCCATCAAGGGTTATTGATGGAGTCCATCTGCATACCTATCAGCGGGATTTTGCAGCATACCAGCATTTCTTGCCTCTCATGGAGTTTCTGCAGCCTTTTGAGCATGTGAAAACATGCTATTTAATGCTTCTGAAGTAAAGAGACTGTATATTCTTCAGAGCCTGTTTCTACCATGCAAGCTCTACAATCTCCTTCCAAGCTGCTGCCTTTTCTACCCCTGAGGGGGCATCCAACAGGATGTTGCATCCAACAGGACACCTTTGGCAAGTGATGAGAGCCAGTGTCCAGGTCTGAGCTGCGGCATTCTGCAGTGGGGTGCCGCAGATGGGCTCCAAACATGAGCTCGCTCGTGGAGAACATCCAGCCCTGCAATGCTGCTGAGTCTCCCCGGCATGGCGGGGTCAGTGCCTCCCACCCCGTCTCCCATCCTTCCTCAGCAGGAAGACAAGCAACTTCTTAGCTGTCATTTAGTCTTGGTGAGCAGAGGGGTGATGTTCAAGCTGGCAGACATGCAGCTGCCACGTGGGAAGGTAGCAGCTCTCAGTGCTAAGTGGTTTGCAGGCAAGCTGGAAATCTGCCATTTGAGGAGTTGCAGAGCAACGCCCCTGTAAAATAGCTTAAATATGGCCTCAGGCCAAGGTGAAGCTGGAACTGAGATGGGGATTTGTCACAAAGACATTTGCTCCAGCTGCAGGGGGACATATGGACTCCTGGCCATGGCATTTGCCACCTGCTGTCAGCGGCATGCTCATGCTGGCCCAGGGAGCCAACACAACCACAGTTTGTGCTGCGTTCAGGAAGAAAAAATGAACTGGATGGGGAAGAGCAAGAGCTGTGAACCATGTGTTGAGTATGGATGGACAGTCTTCATGGCAGGCACTGAGCTGATGTGGAGGTGTGGACATCAGTCCCAATGACTCCAAGATGGGATCCTCCACTGGCCACAGCAAGTGTCTTCTGCTCAAGGGTGCATCACTTGAAGGGACAGTAATGTGTTATCTCTTCCAGGAGGTCTTCAGGCTGTTGGCACCAAGAGACATAAGCTCCTGCTGAGAAACAGGGACTGTACTGCTGTACTGCCCATGTTGCTGTGACACCCTTTACAAATTTTTTAATTACTAAAACTAAAAAGTGAGGTCATGTGAATACAAGTGCCTGCAAATAACCTCTGGACACGGTTATGGGAAGATGTACAAAATAGTTCATCTTGGACAAGCTGGGGGCCACAGGTTCCCACTGGCTTCTATGCCCTTGCAGTACCACCAAGCTATGGATGTGGCTACGGGGTCCCAGCACACTCTACTGGAAACCAGACTCCAGGGCATGCTTCCCAACTGACCTTATTGGCAGCAGTGACCATTGTAGGCTGCTGTGACTTGTTTTATAGAAATCTTGGTAGGACCAGATAGTAAAGTAGAAGCTGGGGAAGGCAGATTTTTGCACCTTGTCCGTGTGCTTGGATTTGCAGTCTGTGGTTGAGAGAAATTGTCATCTCATGTCTCCTCTCTGCATGTCCCCAGGAATCACATCACAACCAGATCGCTGGGGCAAGCTAAGGCGGGTGCCTATGTTTGAGCAGCAACTCAACCCCTCAGTACTGAGTACAGTCCCACCACCCGCAGAGAGTCTGTAGGACTGAGTCATCAGAGACTGCTTACCCCATGCTTTAAAAAAACCCCCACAACGGTTACTCATTCAATTTAACACAATGCCTGAAAACAAGCACAGGAGAGGCAAAGAGGATAGGGAAAAGCCCAGCACATCTCTCTCGGCCTCGTGTGCGTCCCTACAAGGATTACAGTGAGCAGGAGCTGTGCAGTGAGCATCTGCTTGGGGGGCACTGCCAGCCCTGTTTCAGGATAGTTCTGGTGTTGCTTCAGCTATGAGCTATATGTAGCTCTACACGAGCCTGCACGTGAAAGTCTCCATGTGCATAAAGATCCTTGCTAAGGTAGTAAATAATAGGATTACAAATTTCGTCCAACTCAAGTCTCCCGGGCATTCTGCTGGAGCTTTTCCCAAGCCTGGCAACCAAAGTGCAGGACTCAGCAAGATGAACTGCACCAGCTTCAGCCCACAAAGCAGGAGGCTCCAGGCTCTTGGGAAGCCTCTGATATATGGTGTGGCTGTAGAGGCAGCTCAGAGTGCCCTTGCACAGTAGATATTTGAAGATTGTGTTTCATATAATATATAAAGGAGATGACAATTTTACCGTCATTACTGTTTTAATTGAACGAACACAACAAGAGCGTGGTTAGTAAAGGCACTGTATGAGATTGAAGTTAGGTTGTGTTGCAATCTCCCCTTTACAAGAAGCATACCTTTGTCATTATTTTTCTGTGTTGGACTTGAGTATCAAGTCCTATTGTAAAAAAACAGAATTTAGTTGAACTAAGATGAAAAGAAGTCATGGTTTTACCAAATATTCATTGCAGACATCAGCAGAGTTTGGGTTTTTTTTCTCCATTCTTAGTCTTTGGTGGTGGTGTTTGGTGCTGAACATCTGTTCACTGAAAATTGCTCTGTTGCCATTTAAGAATAGGCTTTGTAATCTTAATTTAACACCTGGGTCTTAAACTAGTCACACAGGCTGCTTTTACAGGAGGTGTTCATGGTGCAGAGAGAAAGATTAGCAAATGTTTCTTTTTCTTCTCTGATAAGTGTCTAAAGGAAGTCAGATAAATTCTATGCTCAAGGAAATAAAATTTTCACTTTGAGTTTCACAATTTCAATTGAGCTGTCATCTTAAAATACTGTAATGTATGTTGATTGTTTCCAGAAAATTGCCCTTTTGGCAAGGTCTGCTGGCATGTTAAAACGCAGCACAACTCTAGTAATTCTAGGCTGGGATCTTATCTTAGTGCTCGTACTGAAAATTGTAACACTGAGGTATTAGCAATATGCTTACAGGGTAATTTGAATCAATAGCTGATTATTCGGAAGAAATTTGCTAGCTCTGCAAAACTTTAAACCTTACAAATTGCTGAATGGTTTTCTCATCATAGTGCCTCGCTACCGCTGGGAAGTGATGCCAGGAAATCATGTTTGAACAACCCCCTTGTGGTTTTGGTTTCTTTTGTTTGTTTGGTTTTTTTGGTGTGTTTTTTGGTTTTGTTTTGTTTTTTGTTTGGTTGGCTTTTTGGTGTGGTGGGTTTTTTGGTTTTTTTTTTTGGTGGTGGAGTTAAACATTTGGTGCTCTCCATCCTCAATCTCCAGCAGCAAAGAAATATTTCTGCAGAAATGATTTCTGCTCTGTGTAGGATGGTGTACGATACTTGCTTGTTCCCATGCTAAGGCACTAACCACTGTGACTGAGCTTCATACAGCCTTTTCAGTGTCCATTCTATCATCTCAGCTGTAGTATCAACTTCTCTGACATATTTTAGTTTAAATTAAGTGATATGCAGATATGCCACATAGTAAATTACAGCAGTTTAACTGAGAGCAAATTCTAAACATTTTGAACCAGAGGGAAAGGTAGCAGAGCTGTCAAAGTAATTGAAAGATAAAGTGGTTTATAGAACCTTGTGAACTTAAAGCAAACCACTCAAGCTAGTAATTTACTCTGAGATTACTCCCCTTAGGTTCCTGCAAGACAACATTCGATAAACATTTATGAGTGTTCCTTTTAAGATCAGGAAAAACATTCCTGAAACAGAAATGCATTGGTCAAGGTGGTATAAAACTTGCCCAGGGATAGTTTGTGTGCATGCACGTGTGCACATGCATTTGTGAACGGATGCAGCTACAATCTTTTATACTTGTAAGCTGCTAATCAGCACATCCTGACTGAAGAATTTGGCTAGAAAATTTTCCTGTCAAAAATGTGACTTCACTTGTCAGAGTATGCCACAGAAAAATGCCCGAGTTAAAATACTCGGTGAAAGAAAATGATACACCCAGTTCCAAAATGACATTTCAGAACAGAAACATAGTGTTTAATTTAGTAAATGATCCTTTGAAAACCTTCAAATCTTTAGCCCAGGATTTCAAAAGACATCTTTTCCTTCACTGTATTTTCCATGCGAGGTACTGCAGTGTCCTGCTCTGCTTGCCCAGGGACAGATTTGATCCCCCTCTGACACTGACCTTCAAAGCAAGCAGCCCTGTCTGTGTTAACTTGCAGACCTTCACCTCGGCCGTGGTCCACCCCTCTGTATGAAGGGACAGTAATCAACCATTTGTCTAAATCTCTTGCAGTAAACACAACATCTGTGTGTCATGTAAGCATAGGCAAGGCATTTAAATAGAGTTTACAGGACTTTGTTTTTCCTTATTTGATATACCCTGTTAAGTGATGTATAACATCATTGTTAGCTATTGAGTAATATCTGAAACACTTCTGCATCCTTCAGTCTACTTGTGTGTTTCTTTTCTTGGAAAAAAATAAAAAAGTAACCAGGCATATGCTGCCATTAGATGTGGTATAGCTACGCAGGGCTTACCTCAGATGTGTGAGTGTGCTGGTTAGAGCTGAAATGTCCAGAGCCAAGCAATACCTTGAAGACTGTGTTTGATTAGCCTGTTTGAACATTTCAGAAGCAAAACTGCCATAACAGAGAGCATCATTAGTGCCAGAGCTCACTCATGCAGTGGCTATAAGAATAGTTCAACATTAGTGAAGGAGGCATTAGAGGAAGGAGCAAGAACTCCACTGTGGCTACAAGTGATGCCGCGGTCTTCTGATCACAAATGATGGCGTGCTGGATCATTCTGGCATGGTGTTTTGGTTCTAGCAGGTGATAGGAATCAAGGTGCTCCTGCTTTCACATCCCAGTTCCTTGGCAGTGATAATCAAATGTCACAATGAATCCTTCTGGTGGATGTATACCCACCATCATGAATGACGGATGTATAACTCAGTTATTCTTCCACAAGCTATTTACCAATCCTGCGCTAGCCTTTTCCAGTCTGTGCCAGCTCCTTTCCTTTCATGTGGATCCTGCCACTGTCACTGTGCTTTTGTCCCTTCAGGTCAAAGTTACTTTAGGACAAAGTTGTCACCTGAAATTTTGCAGAGGTTGATGCCAGCAGGTGCTTGGTAGGCAGGTGTTGCATGACCAAAGAGGCAAAGACTGTGCACTGAGCTATTGCCTGGTGGCCCAGTGTTCAAGGCACTTTTCACTACCAGTAATGCTTTATATGATGGTGGCTTGGGCTTGCTTTCCTCCTCTTGAGAACTGGACAGTGTTGAAGTCAGTGAAGGGTTAGATCCCTGCCATGTTGTAAAGGGAAGATGCTCTCTGCAGTTGCCTTGGATGTGCTCCTTGTTGGGGTGTAACATAGCCTCTTGGTGGTGGCAGCCAGGGCACAGGATATGGGACTTGTCCACTAGAGGTGTTGGAGATGGTGGAGGTTCTGTTCCACATAACCTCAGATGGCAGTTTCTGTGGGTTTCTGGCTGGCTTAATTTCATTACCAATGAGGTGTCCAGAAATTGGACCTTAGCTTCTGATAAAAGTACTCAGAGACTGACTCTAGCGAGGAGCAGAGATGGTTTCAATCATCTCTGGTGGAAGCGCTTGGCTAAAGTCATCTAGACTTCAAAAAAGATCACATGTAACCAAACACTGGCATGCACATGTCAGTTGTGAGATGAAAGGTTTGCTCATGGCATGTGAGCTGTAAGAGGAGCAGCGATCCTTTTGTGAGAATTTAAAAAATGTTACAGTCAGTGCCACAGCAAAGAATTGTCCCATGACTGCAGCTTGAGAGACCATACCACCAATATACAGAAATGTCTCCCAAAATTTTCAAAATGGAAAGAAAATTAAATTGACTGGAATCTTCTTATTCCAGTACCAAGGGAGGCTTTTTCTTGTTTTCCTTTAAACTATGTTTTTACTTAAAAACAGAGTTAAAATTATCTTGACTTCTGCCTTTTGGTTTGAAAGCTGGTGTGGTCCTGTGCACAGTTAATGACTTGGGAAGATCATGAAGAAAAGAAAGAGCAAGTGTGAAACCGGCACTTTCGAAAGCCATTTTGTGTATGTTGGATTCACACTACTGAGGTAATGCAGAGCCAGCATTGCCTGCTTCTGGGCTTGATAGAGAATCCTAAAATGGAACTAACCCACAGTAATGTTTCTAGCTGCCTTGCACAGTTTTCTCATGGGTCCCACAGATCTCAGTTTGGAAGTTTCATATAATTCTAGAAATATGATGATTCTTCCAACTCTTGTGCTGCGTTTAGAACAAATTACTTCTTTGTCCTTTATCATCTCCCAAAGACAGCTGTGGAGTTTGGGTTTTCACTTTGCAAATGTTAGTGCTTAAATTCTCTTATCCCCTTCACCAGCATTTTCTGGTTAGAGATTTTGGAATCCACATTACCATGTAAATACTACTAAAGCTGTGTCATTGGCCTTTCCTGAACATGCAGGTATTCAGGAGTAGAATTACCAACATGTTCGGTTTGCTCTTTTGTTTTTTTTCACTTTAAAGCTTTTTAAATCCTCAAGTAAATATAGTGATCTGATTTGCCAGCAGCAAGTATTCATGTAACTTGATCAGATCTCAGGACCTTTGAGGAAAAACCACATGCCATTTAGCCTCTGTCTATGCAGAGGAATTTGGACAATTCATCATTATACCAAGGGCCTTATTATTTGACAGAGGGGTTAACTGACCTCCTTCCAACAGGAACTCAACAGTTTGCCTGCAGGGAACATATTCCACAGAGAGTTGACTACTTAAGCACTTTCAATGTAAAGTAAAAACAATCTCTTGTGTCAGGGTATAATTCCAAGAACAAACGACCATTTTGCTCAATTGTGCAGGCAGCAGAAGTTATTTTTGTCTCTTGCCTATCATATTCACATTGTACAAGACTGTCGTTTTGTTGAGGAGCGATTTGTTCTGCTGAGGCTCTTTGTGTAATTTTTGAACTGAAGACCACCGCTGTGTTTTGGCATTGAAGCAAACAATGTACAATCTCAAAAACAGCTTTGTGTTTTGCCCTTTTTTCAAGGGGGCATGTGCTTGGGGGTGTGTGAATTGATTTATGGACCTTTTTGAACCATTAACCTCCTTCAAGGGTGCCTGGTAAATGGATGTGTAAGTGAAGGCTTTTATCAGGTATCACAGTCCTTTTCCTGTTCAAGGAACGTGTGCTTGACCTGCATTGGGTGTACTATGCTGGGATGGTGCATATTTTCAAGGCCTCTTTTTTTTTTTGTTCTTTGATGCCATCCCTTTATTAAGAGCTTTACAGGTTGGTAATCACTGCTGCTGCTGCCTGTGTAATTAAGGAGGGGGAGAGGTCAAGTGGCAGCCCCACTGCATGGAAAGGCTTCTCCTGATAGTGTTACTGTGTACACAGTGTGTCTGGGCTTTTAGAAGTAACTGTGCCAGTAAGTTAATTCAGTAACTTCTTGTCACAGCAGGTTAGTGCCAAAGTAGTGCATCTTTATTCTAAAAGCTTGTTAAAAAAGGGTGTTACCCAAACCTTATCAGTCTGATTTGGCAGCCACCTGGAGCCCTGGGTCTAACCTGACGCACATATAAAGATAGGTAGGTGTTTACAGTTAAAAAAAAAAAAAAAAAGAAAGAAAAAGTCCATTTCAGGAAGTTGTGAATACTGAGGTCATGCTCACTGTGAAATCATTTTTTAAAATAAATAAATAAAATCCTCAGTCCCACTTGAGGGGACAGTAGGCTCCTGGTTGTTAGCACTTGTGTTGGAGAAGATTTCTCTCTTCTCCATCAGACATGGCTGCCCATGGCCACATTCTTTGTTCTATTCTACTTTTCACTGTCCAATTTTTTTTTTTTCCCCCACTTAATGTATACCCAAAATATCAGCCTAGTGCCAGGCTCCTCAATGTGTGTTGTGAATGTTTTCCCACCATCCATCTGTGGCAGGAGCATGTCCTGAGACAGGCCCTGCACAGAAGATCTCTCGAGAATGGTTACATCCATAAATTTGTCATGTTGTTCTTTGAAACCACCTCAACTTTTAGCACACACAGTGTCTTGTGGTAGGGAGCTACTCCACTTACCTAAGTGCTGTGTAACCAACTATCTCCTTTTGTCCTGCCATTTCTGGGAGGTGCAGGGGAAGGTGGTTGAATTGTTGATCTGCTGGATTCCTCGATTGAGCCTTGTTTCTCTGCTGGAGGATAGGTTGTTCCTTGTTCACCTTTGCCATTTCACTCATGTTTTGCTCTTAAACTCTCTGCTGTGTGCCTGCCTGTCATTTCTTTCCCCATCTGGAAAGCCTTTGTCTACTTACTGTTCATTGTGGGAGTGAAACTGGGATCTTTGTCTTCAGCTGCTAAGTGACGTCCAAACCTTGCAAGCAGTGTCCATCCTTGCTCTATTACTCAGCCTGTTTCTGAGGTGTGCAAATCCTTGTCTCCCCTAGAGTTATTTCCCTGTCTCTCTCTTCTCTCACACTCAGACCTGCTTCCTTCATACCCAAGCAAGCACATCAATAATTAGCTTTTTACAATCCAGACACAGACCACTTCTGTACTCATTTCACCACTTCATTATAATAGGTTTTCTTTTTTTTTCCCTCCCTGCCAGCATCATTGTAATTTCCCTCACCATAGCCTTCACTTGTGCCTTTTTCTCCTGCCAGCGTGTGACTGCAACCCTCGTGGCATCCAAACCCCACAGTGTGACCGTGCCACTGGGCAGTGCATCTGCAACGAAGGGGTGGAAGGGCCACGCTGCGACAAGTGCTCCCGGGGCTACTCGGGCTTCTTCCCTGACTGTGTGCCGTGCCACCAGTGCTTCGCCCTCTGGGACGTGATCATCAGCGAGCTGGCTAACAGGACCCAGCAGTTCCTGGATAGGGCTAATGCCCTCAAAATCACTGGAGTCACTGGCCCATACCAGCAGACACTCAACACCCTGGAGGAGAAGCTCAGTGAAGTTAAAACCATCATTGCTCAAAATCCAGCTGCAGAGCCCCTGAAGAACATTGGGAATCTCTTTGAGGAAGCAGAGTAAGTATAGTGGCAGTTATGTGGATAAGTCTAGCATGGGAAGAAGTGGGAGTGACAGTGAGCTCAGATTTCCTTGAGTGAGTGATGTCCCCATGCTGGGCTGAGGACGCCCCACCTCCTCTCCTCAAGCTGGACTCCTAGCACTGGTGGAGCACCTCGCTGTGCTCAGCACTGGCAGTGAGCATCCATCTCCTGAGCTGGGGAAGGTAGGAGCAGTGCAGCTGCCATGCCCAGGGGCAGGGGTTGTCCTGCTCCAGCTAATTACCAGGGAGCCACTCGTGCCTGCCCTGCGCTCCCCTGGGGCAAAGGCCAAGCACTGCTATTATGTGAGAGAATGAAGAGGGGAGAGATTAAATTCCTGGATTTCCATGTGTAGCCGATGAGCTGGAAACTTGGGCTCTTTTCTGCACTCTGAGCGTGTGGGAGGGAAGCACCAGCTTTATAAGGATTGTTTCCATTTTTCTCAGGGTAGGAGCTTTGTATTTTGTTTCAGTGCTAAGCATACAAAAGGTGATAGTTTGTGCTTTTGGAGATGGAGCAGTTTAACATCAAGTAGGATTCCAGATGCTTTCTAGCCCTGTGTGCGACTGCTTGAACTTGCTTGTGCATTGTAAAGGGAACTGCACAAAGCAACAGGGTGAGGATTAAAGCAAATGTCTCAATTAGGGATACACTTCACCCTCCAGCTCCCTCATTCCAGCTGGAAAGCTGGGGGTTGCTCCTGGGTTTGGACTGTGTGTACTGGGGGAGGTCAAAGCAGCTTTTCCCTAATGTGTATATGTATATGTATCTGTTCTTGCTCTTCCCTGGCTGTATGGAAAAAGCAGTGGGCTGTGGAGGACTCCTGGAAAATAGCAGGCTGTTGGACTACTGGGAGAGCTGTAAATTGATCATAGAGCTTAAATACTGCCTGATTCTTTTAGAATGAGGAAACGCTGGGTTTGGTGGAATCACCATGAATGGGAATATCTACCTATGCCCACTTTGGTTCCGCAGCAGGGTTGACATGCAATGTACACTTGCTTTTCCTTTTACGGTTATCTCCCTAGCTAAAGCCTGCTCCCTGTCTCACTGAGGCCATGCTGAATGCTGAGGGCAGGAAGATTTCCTTCGTAGCCCTAGAGAAACGGCTGGTGAGGAGGGATCTTTGCAGACAAGTTAAAAGAATCCATTGTGTTAAAACTAAGGCTTCCCCCTGGCCCTGCTTCCTGAACTTCAAATCTGTCCCATGAGCTCGTAGTAATCAAAACTGCATTTGTAGCTGTGTGGGATGGGAAGCAAATTATGTATGGATCATAGTAGTCAACTCTGACCTATGCAGTTGCCATGATACAAAAGCATTACACCAGTCCTCTGGAATCTGCCTCCAGTTAATCTTACACAAAGCAGCTGTTTTCTAAGCAATTTGGTACTTTGAGTTTATAAACGTGCTGTAGATTAAAAAGTAGTTTTGTACGATAAAGGAAACAAAACAGTATTCTAGGTAGGCATGTTGTTATAAATCACGTAGAGGGGAGGACAGGTCCTGCTGTGGGAGAAGCTCAGTATGGCTGTAACCAACACTCTCCAGTGAAGTGAAGCACCAAGGCTTACAGTCCTTCCCTTCCTCCTCCTCCTGTTGAGTCCTGGGCCTGTGTTTTACAGAAAGCTGACAGCAGATGTTACAGTTAAGATAGCTGACATAGAAGAAAACCTATCCGCCTTAGCAGCAAAGAGTAATAGCACAGACTCTGACCTGAGCGCACTGGAGACAGATGCCAAAAGCCTGGACCGTGTCGTGAAAGAACTTGCAGAACAGCTAGAGTTCATCAAGATCTCCGATGTTCGGGGTAAGTGTTGCAGGGAAGGGGAGAAAGCAGTGGGGTGGCCAAAGATTTAATTAGTGCATGGTTTGAAATACCAGGTTAATCTTCTAACTTGCAATAAAGCAGCACAGTTCCTAGGAGGGCAGCTTCTTTTCGTGCATTAGCAGAGTTGCTGATGCAGCAGGAATTTTGTTTTGCCCCCTCACCCCCTCTCTCCCACTGTATACTGCAAAGGCAGCACAGGTTCTTGGGGCACAGAATTGTCTTAAAGTCTCTTGATTAATACATTTTAAATGAGACACAACAGCTGAAAGTGCAGCAGATTCCAGGATACACCAGGACATCTCCCTTGCTTTCCCCGGTCTGTTAAATTGCTGTTTGTGGCTGAAAAAACTACCAGGGTCCTTGTGACTAAGAGCAGCACAGCATAAGGGCCCAGTTCTTTTGAGCCACCCAAGCCTTGCACGCCCATTGGCACACTGACATGTGCCAAGAATCAAAATTTGCTGGAGAAAGAGGAATGTCATCAAATTCTTTGGAAAGCTGGCTTCATTCCAGCTTGAAACAAAGCTGCCTTTTAAAAAATTATTATTTCTTATTTCCTGCTTTGCAGGAAGTCTGAGATTGTTTCCAGTGAACGTGGGATGTTGCAGAGTGCGGCGAGTAGGATGTAGAACAGAGGAGTCCCCAGCTTGTGGCATTCTGCAGAGGAAAGCTGCCCCAAGATGCAGAGTGCAGCCACCCCTGGAGGGTCCCTCACACCCGTTCAAGGCCTCTCCCGTTGTCCAAAACTAACAGTTCCATAAATCAGCATCTTTCATCAAGCAGTTGTTTCTTGGGAAAGCTCTGACCAGTTTCCAAGCAGTGGCTCCATAAGCCAGACATCCCAGGGCAAGTAATAAGAACTAATGGGATAAGTGAATCCTTAGAAAACAGACTGCTGCCTCATAAACCTAAATCTCTTTTTAGAGATTTAACCTGGATCTCTTTTTGCCCTCCAGGCAAGCAGAATTCAGTCATTAGGGTCAGGGAAAGGCTTAGCTTCAAATTCCAGCAAACTTGACACACTGTCAACCAAGCAAAAAAATGAACTTTTTTTTTTTTTTTTTTTAAACTCCACAACAGGCCAACTTCTGTCATGCTTGAAGTGGCACTGAATACAACTGCAAAGGCTAGTGTTTCATTTAAGTTGATATTTGTATCACTAACCCTGATGTGTCATTTGCCAATATCCATAATATAGATTACTTCTGAGCAGCTCCATCTGATTTCTGCAGGAGCCCTGGACAGTATCACCAAGTATTTCCAGATGTCCCTGGAGGCAGAGGAGAGGGTCAATGCCTCCACTGTTCACCCCGATAGCACTGTGGCACTGTCAGCACAAACGCGGCAGGAAGTGGAAGACTTAATCAAGGAGAAGGAGGCCCAGTTTAAGGCTAAACAAGAGGAGCAGTCGCGCCTTCTGGATGAACTTGCAGGCAAGCTGCAGAGCCTGGACCTCTCTGAAGTGGCTGAGAAGGTACACAGCTGAGAACCCCTGGTATAAAGCTTGTAAGAAAAATAGAGTTGGGTTTGTGAGGGAGCGATGGCTGGGAAGGAACTGTTTAGGGCTTGACAGTGTGAAATAGGCAGTTTGTTCATGAAAAATGCATGTTTCTTGGGTGATGGGGTATTTTGTGGGCTAGAACAGGGGCTGTTTAAGTGGTGAGCTCTGAGACCTACTGGCTTTCAGGCACCAGCCCTTCACATCGGTCTCCCTCCTACCCTTCCCTGTCCCAACGGAGCCCCCATCTGTTCACCATTCCTGCTCTAACCCAAAGCCCTTTGCTGTGGACATAGCTCCCCCACGCAGAAAAGTGTAGCAAGTCTGCTGGACTGAGCGCCGTCCTCTTAAGCTCGTCCTCCATTCATCTGCTTGCTTTCTTTAGGCTCCTTTCTTCCTTTCTGCAGCAATGTAGGGTACACGCTATGCCTGGGCTGCAGCACCCAGCCAGGCAGCGCCTCTGCTCGCACCAACAGGTCCCCCTTCTCGCATCGCTGTGCTCCCGTCCTTGTGCTTGAGATAAAGCAGAACCTAAGGGAGCTGGAGTCAAAAGGGCATTGTCTCTGCTGAAGGTGCCTGCTCATCTGTAAATACGAGCAAGGGTGACTTTTCCTTGGGAGAGGATGGGTGTTCCTTCAGTTTTGCTTTGAAGCCAGACAGCTGCACGGGGAGAACAATCCCGCATGAAGGTGGGCTGCAGGACACTGCTCATTAACTCTACTGGGCAGGCCAGGGCCTCTGTTAGAGGATTTCTTCACACACTGAATTGTCCTCACTCCTTTATAACTACCAGTCATCCCCCTCAACTCCTCCTCCCCTTTTTTTTCCCTCAGGAGGGAAAACAGAGGCATCTTTTTGTTTATTTTCCCTTCTTCTGCATTCCTGTCTAATTGTTCTTGAGGACTGAATATCTTGGGTAGATGTTTATCAAGGCTATAAACACTGAGTTGCTTGGAGGTTTAATCATGGGACACAAAAAAAAAAAAAAATCTTTGCTTTCTAGCTCCTGCTGTGTTGTGTGCCAGACAGGTAAGAGGGACTCATTTACACTTCACAGGAGACAGCTGCAGCTAACTTGGCACAGCCCCGAGGTTTTCCCAGAGAAGTGTTTTGGCTGCAAAGCATGGTGGTTAGTGACTATCATTCGGCAAATGAGGTGGGGTGGAAAGGGAAAAGAACCTCAAAAAGAATGGGGAATTTTCCAGTTTTCCCTCTGGCTAAAACAACTCCTGAATGATTTCACTGGTCAAACAATTGACCAAATAGTAGATAATCTTAGCATAAATGTTGCTGATTGAAAGGGTGGGGTTTTTTTGGGCGGGTTTTTGTTTTTTT
>JANHGN010021097.1:0-11496 GCA_024605025.1 Megaceryle maxima
TACATTCTCTTTTATTTGGAATGAGTAGCTTTTGTTGTATGTCAACTGAGCTGAACAGCTAATGAAAGAAAAAAAAAAGAGGACAAACCCAAAAGGATGTGAAACAGGTCTCTTATTTGGCCTCCATTTCTGTTTTCACAGCAGTCTGAGTTTGACTGTGTCTTTGCCTTGCATTCTCTACTGGAGGCCGGTACTGTGCTAGTGATGCACATAAACCAGATGTTTAAAGTTTTGCAGGGTCTGCTACTTTGAAAAAAAAAAAAAAAAATCAGGGCAGAGACTTCTAAAGAGATACAAATTCACTATAAATGGTGGTGTTCTTTTTGTCTGCAGATGTTTCTTTCCAACAGAGAAAAGGTTATTTATTTTACTGAGGGACATCAGATTCAAAATATCTAGCTTCAACTGCATTCCTTTGTCCCTCTGCACTGGAAATGTGACCTCTGCGGATGATACCGTGTGCTTTCCGTGCATCCTCCCTGCAATCTGGGAAACTGAATTTCTTTTCTTGTTACTGCAGTGAACCATACCACACCCTTAGTGAGTTGCTATCAAAAAGCCTAGTCAACAAAATGTTGTATAGTCTGTATATCAATGCCTAGGAAACAGAGCTGCTATCAGACAATACTGGTCTCCATACAGGATCAGGACCTAAATATGTGTACTTGATTAGAGGGTGTTTTTAGAATCTTATCTCATTTCACCTTTAAACAAAATACAAAGGTTTAAAGAAATATCAATGTTGATTGTTTACAGCTTTCTCCCAGTACAGCTTTAAACATTTATTATTCTGACTATTAAAATATATTGGCAGCTTTCTATGACTATATTAAGCACACCTTCAGGGCAGCAGACAAGACAGGATATTATTCTGAGATTAAGGAAGGAAAATGAGAAAGAGGGATGTGAACTAAAGGCAGACCAAAGAGGAAGAGGATCACACTTGCTTTCCACTGCTGAAGGAAACCATGGCTTCTTTTATGTGTGCTCTGAAAGTGATTACTTCCAGTTACTGGTTGTCTCAGAGTCTAACTCGCTGATTCACTGGCTTTTTCTCATCAGGGTTGGAAAGGAGACATCAAAAAGCATTAATATCCATTATAGAAAAGATCCACACCAAAGGTACTGTTAACACTGAAATATTTGCTGGATAAATTTTGTTTCTCAAACACATTTTGAGGTGATTATTTAGTCATTCATAATACTTTCATTTGTGCAGGGGGCTTGACAGCTATTGTGGAAACGAAATGTAGCTGGCACTGCAACTCTGTGTGCTCTCACTTTGATTACATACATCCAGGGATTACGATTTTGAAACAACAGATGTCTGGGGCTTGCCTAATAACAGACAGGATTGTCGACTGCCCTGTGTCAAGGATATCCGCCTTTCCTTTAGAAGCAAACCTGAAGCACCAGAGTTATGTCCTCACACCATGAGATCTCTAATTGACTGCAGTACCCAAAGCAGGCCAGACTGAAATCAATATCTTAAGCCCCTATTGATAGAAAAAAACCCCCTTCAAACTAACCACTAATTTAGAAACAGGAGCAATGTATTACTATTACAATATTATTTTTTATCGTTTTGCAGAGGCTGTTCAGTGCATTCCTAAGATTTTGATAGGGAGTAATTTTTGTTTCACTGTATTTCACAGAACTCAACTACCATGCCTCCCTATTTATCATACTATTACACTGAATTATATCCTTAAGTAATTGTGCTGTGTAATAGCTGTGCCTTATGTGCATAACAGATAGCAGTGTCGAGTAACACCAGAGTGTTACAGTGTAATACTGGGTTTTAGTCTGTTTTTTCAGTAGTGTTCATTGGACTATCCGAAGTCTCACACCAGGGCTCAGTGCTCCTCTGTGCTAAAGGGAGTGCATTACCCCTGCTGCTCCATGGTAGTGACTTTGGTCACCTCATCAACCGTCTCATATCACTAAGGAGTCCAGGCACATTTCTCAGCCCCTCTTTTTCTGTCCCAAGCTCATGTGTGCCATCAGGACAGGTGCTTGTAGACGTGATAATGTAAGGATCTTGACAAGAATTCTCTGCAAGTCAGATCTTTTGGTTAAAGGGGTATGAATACCTATTTAACTGCTAAGATGGATAAAAAATATCACCAACACTGAAGTTACTTGTACTCTGGATCATTTTCTGTGAAACCTCAGTTTGTGGCTGAGAAGACAGCACCTGTGCTTCTGCTTATACTTGGCACTGGGACACGCATAACATTTTCCTTGCTGAGACTCTCAGGGAAATTAAGTGTAAATAATATATTTTCTCCCTGGATGGGCAATAACAATATTTGTTACCTATCACATTGGTGTATTGGGGAAACAACATCCACAATGATTGCAGGAAGTGACCAAGGACAAGGCTAACTCCTCTTTCCTACTTTGTTAATTGATTCTTTGAGAGTGCATTTGAATACTTTCATGAACCTGAGAGCAGGTTGCAGTCTGCAAAGTGGTGTGGAAGCTTGACTACATTTTTTTGCTAGGTCACATACATTCCACTCTGGATCACAGAATCACAGAATATTCATGGTTGGAAAGGACCTCCTAGATCACCATGTCCAACCACACCCATAACAAAAAAATACCTAAAAAACCTCCCACCTAAATACCTAATGATGAAGAGGATAACAGCTCAACAGAGGTAAATCAGGCAGCAAGAAGAAATACTTTGAATTTTTTTACTGTTTCATTATTCTGATTATATGTTTCTGGGTCATTCTACAGCCTTTGTATTAATTTGAATTCATCAGTGCTATCATTGCTGTGTAAGTGAAGATTGCCTGCATATGAGTGCAAGATAACTTTACCATTTTTGAGACTTGTATTTCTTGTTGTGTTACATGTCTTGCATCAGAGCATAATACACACGAAAGATCTGTAGCCATGTCCTGAATGTGTTAGTCTGCTTAGCCACACAGTCTTCCACTATGCACATCTCAACCAGTCACTACGCTTTGCATATTAGATTTCCATTTAATTTACATTTGAGACATATTTAAATGTTGTTTTAAAAGTTGTTCATAGGAACAGTTCCAGCTCAATGTGAGATCAATTTTCTATCCCAGTCAATAGTCTTCCTTGTGATGGTAAAGTCCTGTTAGATTGCTCTGTCAGTGAGCACCCTGAGAGGCTTGCCAGTGTTGAAGACAAAACGTCTCACAGTAACTGGCCTGTGGATCAGCCTAGACAGTTATCAGAACTGAACACTTAATTAATTTCTTTCATTTAAGCTCTTCTTAAGACAAGATTTTTCATTCCTTTACAATCTATAAGGGGGAAAACAGTTATCAGTTTTATACCGCATACTGTCTCTTGTACAGTGATGGACAAAGCACAGACACATCTGTACATTAGCCTATATACCAAGATGCAGAAAACAGTGTTACTCTGTTTAAATGCTAGTCCAAGATACTTGTGAAATTAACAGATTAAATAAATAGATGGTAACATCCAATTATATGTGCATAAAGCAAATGTAATACTGAGATTCTGTTTGTTCCTTGGGATACTTACAAAAATCTGAAAATTTGTAAAATTGTGTATGCAAAATTAGGTGATCCTTAAATATGAATGTCATAATAGTTATTATAGAAGTCCATTTCTGGGAGAAACTCAATTTCTTGTTAGCAGGGTATATAAAACTCGTTGGACACTGCTCTGATTGTTCTTCTACCAGTAAAAAAAAAAAAAGGTTAGGTCAGGGGAAGAACCCAAAAATTTCAATTACATTTACAGCAGCAGCTGAAGGGGAACAAAATCAATGAAAGGAGCATACTTATTAGAGACCTGCAGTTGCCATAAAACTGAAACTAAATCACAGTGACATTGTCTGAACTTCAGATAAATTGCTTTGAATTTGGAATGGGAGCCTGAAGAAATAATAGAAATGATATTATGGTTGTTGAAGAAAGGAATAGAAGTTTTTATAACCATTACTTCTCTGAATCTGGTTGGTATTTCAGGCATCAAGCACTGATTTGTTATCTGTTTGTTTTATTATTATTTTTTGTATAGGCATTCCTATTGTTTCTCTAACAGATGAAACAGTGCTGTCAACTGCCTTGGCACTCATTGGTTAGAGAATTATGTAGTTTTTAAAAATGAGATATTTCATCTTGGTAGCCATCCAAGGTGACCCACAGCTAAGCCTCAGTTCTTGTTAAAACAAAAAATCCCACAAAAACAGAAATGAAAGAGAGGAAATTAAACACAATAAGATAACCAGTTCAATTTTGCCCTTTCTCTCAGTGACTCATCTAGGAATTCAGTTCATTTTCTGTGACATCTGCACTGAATAGAATCCTCTGCTGTTTCTTGCAAATTTCTCTATGAAGGCCAGCCACACTTTCTAAATTCTCTGTAATTGTCTGATGGCCTAGTTCATAGAGACTCAAAACTTAGCTGTCATTAATTCACTTAATCCATAGTCTACTTTTTCAAAGACCCTTGAAAAAAACTTTTGTAGGCTGCATTTTCTATTTCTATTTCTATTTTCTATTTTTGTTTCCTTGTCGGATGGATATTACTTGCATGGACATTGTTTATGAGTCTCCTCAGAGAGCCCTGGGTAATAGTCCAACTAGCATTCTCAAGACACTTATGATTACATGCACAGAGGAGATAAGGAAGATTGGGAACCTTCCAGGCTGCATTGAGAGAGAAATGCCACTAAGGCCTACGTATTAATGGTCTGTAACTAAACCTTTGTACCAGCATTGTGAACTTGGTGCTGTGCTTTCCAGATTGTATATAGTATTGATGCTTCATCTGAAACAATGTAATTTCTAATTATGAATTTTTTTTTTAATTTTGTAGAGCATATTGTAGATGTTGATAAATGTTAAGATCTAAAAGGTCATAGACACATGCATTACTGGTAATACTAATGTTCTACACCATTTTATTAATGTAGAAACAATTCACACTGGGTTACTTATGGACTTCAAATAACTTCTGTGTGGAAAGAAGGAACCTAATCTCTGACACGGAAATGTAACTTAAAACACTACACTGTGTACCAAGGGGGTGGAAAAATTGTTTATATGCAACTTCCGATATGAATTAAATGGTACTAAAACTACCTTTGTCAATTGTGTAACTGTAGCATGTCTTTTTATTAAACAGGTTATACTTGGAAAAAAAATAATAAAAGGAGCTTAGATATTACAGTGGGCATGCTCTAGTGCAAATTGCATCTTTGTGTGTATATATGAGTGTTTTATGCTGGGGATTCAGGAATGATGGTATATAAGAAGCTTGTCCTTCCCTTTGATTTCCTTCAAGTGTTCAGGAACATTTGGGTGCAGGATGTCATTCTTCATCCATTGCTGCAAGGCAAAGGGCTTTTAAATCTTCTTTGAGTTTATTTCAGGTTGAAATTCAGTATGACAGACCACCCATTACAATCTAATATTTATTTATATTTCTATCTAAGAATAATTCTGCAAATTAAATTTCTTCCACAACAAAAGGTTTCTCCTGGTATTATTTTTTTGGGGACAGATAGAGAGAACTATACCAGTTTGCTTTATTATTAAATTTTCAAACATTTAACAAGTTTTTCAAAGAAAACAAACCAAACCAAACCAAAACATTTCACTAACAAATATGAACTATTTCATCACCTAGTTCTAATAAAATCAATAAATGAATAATTCATTCATGTTAAAGTATTGACATAAAAACTGGATAGGGAGGTTTTTCCAAGAGAGTGAATTGATTCAAAAGATTAATTTATGAGTCTGCATTGTGGGTTTTCTTCATGATGTTTTCTTCTAAGAACAGTTGATTATATGTTTTTAATGTATATTACACCATTTCTGCCAGTGATGTTACAGAAAGTGAAGTTGGATTGTTATAAGTATTATTCCCATACAAATGATACAGTATCTTTGCTGAAGAAGGGACTGTTTTACAAGAATTACGTAAGCCCCTGGCTAACGTGAGATGGTGTTTAAACTATGTGTGAAGGACTGTCTGCAAATTGGTAAGTGTGGTTGTTTGGTTGCCCATATGTTGGACAGTTTGCCTATGATCGTGTGTGTTCACATATTAACAATATACTAGAAGAAATGCACAGTTTGATTATTTTGAAATATGTGCTACTCTTTTTATTTAATGGAAATAAATTAATGGAAAATAGTATGCAGACATTCAGGACTCTTTCACTGGGAATTAGATTCAAGGCTTTGTTTATTTTATGTAATTTTGATTCCTTAAGTTGTGCCAGATCATAATCCATGTTTTGATGTAACAAAATGATGTATTTCAGATCCTTTACATTCCAAATAAGTTCAGGCCTAAATTCTGGAATTAAGTCTCCTCTGTAATTATATACAGACATGGTTAGGATTTTATTTCCATTTGATTTCTTTTCCTATGGTTTACAGTTCTTCTGTATACTTACAAATGAATTTGAATAGTGACATATTTCAACAGCAGTCTTTCAAGCCACACTATTGTATCCCCTTTAAAGGCAGACTGCTGAGATCTTTAAGGGGATATTTTCAAGAGCTGTACTCTGGAGGCAGATAAAAAAAAATGACTTGAATTTACAAATCTTTACAAAAGCAGGACACTCATGTGGTTTGAAGTTCAGATCAATCTGCATTTATCACGTCCCTCAGAACCAAATGACAGTAGTATCTGCACTGACACTCTATATATTTCTGAGCTTTTCTTGTGTTCCTCACCCTCTCCACATACTGTTTCCATTTTTCATCTGGCAACATAATAATAAACTATTGTATTCACAGTTATGCACTGAAGAAACAGTCATAGGTTTATCCAAAAGTAGATTTTACTAGTCTAAGCCACAGTGAAAGCTAGTCTTAATAATCTGTGTAGGCTGGAATAAATGTTGAAGTACATTTTCCATCTGGAATCTATAGCTGAGATGTTGCTATAAGCAAGCAGACCTCTACATGTACATCAGAGAGGCAAGGCAAGGCAAGGCAAGGCAATGGAGGGCAAAGGTACATGGTCTTCTTTCACCTATGCATGGAATCTACCATGGTTTTATTTTCCATTATTATCAAAGGTGTGGTCAATTTCCATTGCAGCTTGTCAGAAAGGAACTTCTGACTCTATTGCTAGAAAGCAAACCAATGTGCAGTGGCTCATCAAGAAAACATTGACATTCGGAGCTTTATTCTAAAATGAAAAGTATTCATTCAGTACAAAGACCAACGCCTAAATCCAGCATAATAAAGAATGAAAGGAGACTAGTGAAATCTTTATGGATCACCATATGTGGAAGAAACTTGAGGCTGTAATGAACCCTGAAATTCTATCTGCCTTGCGATAAGAAGTGGTTTTGGGCATTTTAAAAAATAAGGTATCCACAATGCCTTGGAGACTAAAGGGTGCCTCAGGCTATACATTATTCTTCCTAGACAAACAGTGTTCATCACATCTTACCATTTAATGTTAAATAATGCATCCAATGGATAACAGTAAAATTAATTCAGGATATTTCTGTATTGTTTCTTCACTCAGTGATCATAATAAAGCCAGTAGTTTGAAGCACAACAAAAAGCTGATTTTAACTTCAGCTGATGCCTAAAATGGATCACAAGGTAAGTAGAAACTTTTGGTTGAAGACCTTTATTACAAGCACAATCTGCTGGATCAAGCACTGACAGGATGGCTTGGTCCAGAGTGTGGTTGTGAATGGAGCTAAATCCAGTGGGTGGCTGGTCACAAGTGGTCTTCTCCAGGGATCAGTGCTGGGACCACCTCTGTTTAATATCTTTATCAGTGAAATTGATAATGAGATTGAGAGCACCCTCAGTAAGTCTGCAAATGACACCAAGTTAGCTGGAAGTGTTGATCAGTTTGAGGGTAGGAAGGATCTTCAGAGGGACCTGGACAGGTTGGACTGATGGGCTGAGGCCAATCATATGGGCCTCAACAAGGCCAAGTGTTGAGTCCTGCACTTCAGTCACAAGAACACCATAGAATGTTACAGGCTTGGGAAAAATCTATAAAGCTGTTCACCAGAAAGGAACTCAGGGATTTTGATCAACAGCCCTCTGAACACAAGCCAGCAGTGTGCCCAGTTGGCCAAGAAGGCCAGTGGCATCCTGGTCTGTATCAGAAAGGCCAGCAAGACTAGAGGAATAATTGTTCCACTGTACTTGGCACTGGTGAGGCTGTACCTTGAATATTATGTTCAGTTTTGGGCACTGCAGTATTAGAAAGACATCGAGGTGCTGGAGCAGGTCCAGAGAAGGGTAACAAAGCTGGTGAAGAATCTTGAGAATAAGTTTTATGGGGAGTGACTGAGAGAGCTGGGATTATTTAGTCTGAGGAAAAGGAGTTTGAGAGGAGAGCTTATTACTCTCTACAACTACCTGAAAGGACATTGTAGACAGCTGGGCATTGATCTCTTGTCATGAGTCACAACTGACAGGACAAGAGGAGATGACAAGTTACGCCAAGGGATGTTTAGGTTTGACATTAGGAAAAATTTCTATACCGAAGGGGTTGTCAAAGATTGGAATAGGCTGCTGAGGGAATTGGTAGATTTGTCTTCCCTGGAGGTATTTAAAAGCTCTCAAATAAAGGCATCAATAAGAGAGACCAGTTTGGGGAAGTTTCAGTTTAGTGAAATTATTTTTTTTCCTCTTTTGTATTTGTACCTTAAAGGTCTCTGGGTATTTTTACTACTGAAGTTGCCACCAGGCAACTGTTATAATGAAAGAAGCTGTCATGAAGGGTATGTTTTTCTCATAGTCTGAAACACAAAGGCCTACAGTCAACATTATTTTATTTTATTTTTTCTTATGTTTTTCTATATTGTTTATTTCAAAAGCCAATTTTACATTTAATTAGGTACAACAATATAACATCAGTCTTGTAGGCAATTACAAGCTTCATCGACAACACATAGCACATAGAGACTAAACTGGTAATGTAGGAAGTAACAAACAAGTAAAATACCTATCTGTTGAATATATTTTTTATTCATGCATGGAATGGAATGAAATAGAAAGAATGGAATGGAATAGAATGGAATAGAATAGAATAGAATAGAATAGAATTTCAGTTAGAAGGAACCTACCACAATCATCTAGTCCAACTGCCTGCCTACTTCAGGGCTGACTGAATTAAAGCATGTTGTTAAGGGCATTTTCCAAATACCTCTTAAAAACTGAAAATCAGGGGTCATCAACCACCTCTCTTAGAAGTCTGTTCCAATATTTGACTATACTGTCAGTAGAGAAATACTTCCTAACGTCCAGTTCAAACCTCCCCCAGCACGGCTTTGAACTGTTCCCATACATGCTATTCATGGCTACAAAGAAGAGATCGGCAGCTCCTAGTCCACTTCCCCTCCTAAGGAAGCTATAGAGAGCAATCAGACCACCCTTCAGCCTCTTTTTCTCCATATTAGACAAGCCCAAATCTTTAGCCACTCCACATAGAACATGCATTCCAGCTTTGCTGGCTTCCTCTGGATGCATTCAAGAACCTTCACATCCTTCTTAAATTGTGGGGCTCAGAACTGCACAAGTACTCCAGGTAATACTGCACCAATGCTGAATACAGCAGGATAATCACCTGTTTTGACCAGCTGGTTATACTGTGATACACCCTAGGATGCAGTTGGCCTTCTTGGCTGCCAGGGCACATGGCTAACTTATATTGATCCTACTGTTGACCAGCACACCCAGATCCCTCTCTGCAGGGCTGTTCTCCAGCCACCCCTCTTCCAGTTTATGCTTAAGCCTGGAATTACTCCATCCTAGGTGAAGAATCCAGCATTTGGACTTGTTAAATTTTATCCCATTAATCAAAGCTCAATTCTGCAATCTATCTAGATCCCTTTGCAAAGCAGAGAGTCCCTCAAGAGAAACAAAAACACCCCCCAGTTTGGTATCATCATCAGACTTGATAATAATCATTCAGCTTCTGCATCCAGATCATTAATAAATATGTTGAATAGCATTGGACCTAGAACTGAATCCTGAAAAACACCACTGGTGACCAGTCACCAGACAGGTGTATCCCCTTTAGAGGGGACACACTTTGAGGTCTGACATTCATCTAGTTCTTCATGGAGCGCATCATGAAATTGCTCATTCCTACAGCTGGGCAACTTATCTGGAAGGGTGCTGTGAGGTACAGTATCAAAAGCCTCACTAAAGTCCAGAAAAACTACATCAACCACCTTCCCTTAACCATTAGGCAAGTGAGTTTATCATAAAAGAATATAAAATTAGTTCAAAAATACTTGCTCTTTGTGAACCCATGTTGACTATGCCTGTTGATTGCATTATTATTTAATGTCTTTCAGTAGTATCCAACATAATCTTCTCCTCAATATTTCCAGGAACTGAGGTTATACTAACAGGTCTGTAGTCTCCTGGGTGTTTCCTCATGCTCTTTTTGTAGATTGGACTAACACTGGCTAGCTTCCAGTCAGCAGGGACCCTCCTAAGACCTTTGGTAGATGATAGATAGAGGTCCTGTCATAACATCCATTAGTTCCTTCAGAAGTCTGGGATGAATCCCATCAGGCCCCATGGACTTCAGCTGATAGAATTTCTGTGTCCACAAATGGAAAGTTACTGTTCCCATGCTTGTGATTCCCTAACTCAGATGACTTGGCAGCCCAAGGTCTATCAATATCATTAAAGACGGGCAAAAATTATTTAATGGCTCAGCTTTTTCTTCAGCCTTGTTAGTCAGATGACCATCTTCAAGAAGTATCAGGCCAATGTTTTCTTTAGATCTTCTCTTGCTATTAATGTAATTTAAAAAATCCTTTTCATCTGAAACAAGACTGGCCATTTTCAACTCTACTTGAGCTTTGGCCTTTTCTGTCGTCTGCCTATATAAACCACAGCTGTGTACTTTTCCTAAAAAGTCTGACCTTAGTTCCAGAGATCATACAATTTCCTTTTTCCTCTGAACTCCATGAGGAATTCCCTCTTCAACCAAGCTGGTTTTCTGCCCTGCTTGCTTGACTTACAGCACAGTAGAATTGTCTACTTTGTCAAAAGTCCTTAGGAAATCCAGTCAGACCATAATAAATTAACAACTTTATGAATAAATTTGCTGATACCATCAAAGAAATCTGAAATATTTCTACAGCTGGATCTTTATTTGGATAAATATTATTGACTTTTCTGAAGTAAATCATATTTACTTAGACATCTACTAATCCTGTCCCTGTGTGGTGGTCCCTGATTTTGTTTCTTCTTTTAATTTTGGCAGTCTGAATGCTGTATTTCATAGGTTATTGACAAATTTTCTTTTAGTTTATTTGCCAACTACATACAAGAATAATGTAAACTGTCAATCGTGATATTTTGTAAGATTTAAATGTCTTAATTATTTTTTATTTTACTTTTGTCATCATCTTACTGATACAGCCTCGTTATTCTTTTATATATGACTCTAAAAACAAAACAAAAATCCAAAAGAGTAACGTTTGCTCACAACTCACTTTTCCCCAATGGCAGC
>JANHGN010021098.1:0-23161 GCA_024605025.1 Megaceryle maxima
TTTTTTTTTTTTGGTTTTTTTTTTTGTGTTCCCCGTCCTCCCCCCAGACAGAGAAGGAACTGCAAATATCTACAGAAGATGTGGTATCTGAGAGCAGATCTAGGAGATGTGAGGTTGCAGTAATACTATGAGATATGGAAAATGCTGGGGCTAAACTGTTCTCTCTTTTCTGCCAGGCTGAACTCAAATCTGAAACATCTGTTCACATAACTTGAGATGAGCATTCACAGTGGAGTAACACAAGCGCAAACTCTTCCTGACATCAGTGCAGAACAATTAGCAGATAAGCTTTCTGTGGAAATCTAAGAACTCAGACACTGCCCCTGTTCCCTGCAAGCACAGAATAATGTGTTTTCACTATCAGCAAATCACTTGCATTCTAAATCCCCAAAATTTTTTTTTTTTTTTTCTAGAACTAAATTGGACACCATGTCCTTTAGAAGCTGCTCAAACTGACCAGTAATGGCTATATATAACATATCTCAGGCCAGCACCATTGGCACTTAAACTTAATTCAGCCTGTTACAAAGATAAAGGTCAGCGGAAAATACTCAGTTTTGAACATGCACTGCCACTATTAAAAGCATAATCCAAAGGGCTGAGAGCAGGACTTTAGCCGAAAGCACTGAGGACAGAATTTACTTGTAGAATTTGCATCCAGAGCTCGGTTCAGGTCTCGCATTCCTCGTGGCATCCCCAGGCTTGGTAGAAGAGGGATCGATGTTTTGCGCAGGGCTCAGTGCTCATGTAAATGCCCTTGGGAACTTAGGCAAGAAATACTTCTCCTGCTCTGTAGAATACAGTAAGTTCAGACATAGTGCAAAATCAAGCAAAAAGCTGTGGAACCTCACAGTACCAACATCTGCTCCCTGCTTCTGCAGCTCTAAAGCAAGCGCAGCCAGCAGCCCCCTGAGAAATCTCTGCATCCACCACGTTTTGGAGAATGAACCCTCTCTCGGCAGGGAGAAGGGCCAGAGTCGAGTCAGTTGCTGGTTCTGCTCCTGTGTATGTGCGTGTAAAAGCCACTCAGTTTCCACACTGCCATTCTCAAATCCTTTGTCTGCCTCGCCTGTTTAGCGAAGGCTAAGCAGGGACTGTCGCCAGCTACATGCTTACACGGTACCCAAGGCAGGTACCCGGATTTGAAGTGGAGGGCTCTAAAAGCCGCGGGATGAAGGAAAGAATTAAAAAATTAATTAAAATAAAAGTAGTCCATGGTATCTACTGGCTTATCGGTGTGTGTGGGAAGCCCGTTCTCGCTATTTTTGCCTTCTCCTCGTCCAACAGTAGATGGAGCTCCGCTTTCACCAGCTCCAGGAGCCCATCAGCGCCTGCAGGATCTCAAACCCAGCACTGTCATTATTCCACCAGCACCTGCCAGGGCTGCTGTGCATGTGACAGGGCTGTGGTGCTTACAGAGGAGGCATCTCGGGCTCCACTGCTGCTGCTCGGCATCAGTCAGCAGCGTGAAAATTCCCCCAAACTTGTTAATGTTGATTAACCACAGCATTGCCTTTCCTTCTAGTTAAGCCCTGTGTAATATTCTTCCTTTCCCTCATAAATTGTTACCAGGATTGCTACATGGAATTCAGCAGTTTGGGAAATGAGAAGGCATGTTTTATTTCCCTTACAAAACAAGGAATGACCAATTTTGCTTGCCACATTTAGAGGGAACACGTACAAAAAGCGTAGCCTGTGCGCGAGCACCGAAGACTGCGCTGTCTGGAGAATTTTACAGGAACTAAAGGTCAAGGGATCCGTGGCCACTTTCTCAACCACCGCTCGCAGATCTTATGCCTGCAATCTGCGTGGAGCAGCAGGACAGAGGAGGAGGGATGAGGGGGAACACTGGCATTTACTTGCATCTCTACAAGCTGGGAAAATTTACAAGTGCATATGTTGATTTTTTTTCTCTTCCCTCCCCCTACCCCATCTTCATGGGCTACTGCAGGAGACCCTGGCAAGGCCCTGAACAAACACAGGTGACCTTCCTGGTGTGACGCACCACAGGACCAGAACTACAGGGTGCAGCTTCCTCAAGACAGGTCCACCAGATCTTCTACAACAACAGCTGACAAATTAAATACTTCAGAGAAGTGAGAGTAAAATTAGGCTGTGCGCTCTGTTTGTTTTTTTGTGGGGTTGTTTGGTTGGATAACAGAACACGCACATCCTGCTGCACATCTTGACTTTAAACAAGAGTAACCACCCGATACTGACTGTAGGGAAGGACATCATCGAAGCCAGGGTACAACTCGTCGTTCTCCTACATAAGCAATATATAAAAATAATATTTTGACTTTTTTTAGATCCTTTGATTTCATGTTATGGAAGTAGGAAAACTGAGAATATTGTAGAGTTACATAAGATGCTGGAGATTATATTTGCCAGCAAGGTAATTCAATATACATCTATTCTGGCAATTCAATAATTAAAGAGAGGCCCCCAGCAGTGAATTGCAGGGTGATTATCTCACAGCCGCAGCTACCCTCAGCCACCAGAGAAGTGCTGGCACCTGCAGACAGGCACGGGCCACCGTGCACCACACCTTCGCTGTCAGGCACCAAGACACGAGAGGGAAGCACTTGTAGCAGAACTGATTTTTCACTTCTCTGAATAGAAATTAACAGGAGGCAGACTAGACACTCATGTCGGAAGACGGGGGGGTTTCTACTGATTAGCCTAACAGTGACTGACTTTCTGGATTTAAGACCTCATCCTGCCTCTGATTCTGCAGAGATATAAGGGTCTGTTCAGACAGGGTCTGTGCTTCAGCCCTAACAGAGCAAAAATCTAGGTAAGGACTTTGACGTTTGGTCTTTAATGAGTAGAAGCCAACAGCTGACAAACTGAATACTTCAGAGAAGTGAAAATTAAACAGTCCTGCAGTCACGAGTGTTGGCATACGGAAAGCTGCCACTGAGCTAATAATAGAAGTGTCTACCGCAGCAGAGAGGGAGGTCCCAATATCCTAGAGCAAGCCACACATCTGGGCACTGGGAAGACAGCCACGAGGCGATGTATGTTTAGTAGCAGATACTTGCTACCTTCCTGCCAGCTATTCATTTTTTGCAACCACAGGCCGAGGGCAGCAGTCCGCAAAAATCAGACTGTGCTCTGCCCACCAGTCTCCCATTTTTGCAGACGAGTTTCCTGTAGCCGCAGGAACACTGGAAGGTACTCCACCAGAACACCGCCTGGCTAAGGACAACTGCTTTACTTAATTCACCAAAAAAGGGGACAACTGGGTTATTTGTGACACACTTGTATTTGTATAATCTGGACACCAGCCACTTTCTGTGATTACCTCAGGTATCTGTGAAGACCATAAAGCCACCTGTGGGCAGAATCTTCTTTGCTCACCCCAGCCTGACCCCCACATAAGTTCCTTGCACACACTGGAGCCAAGCTGCTGAGAAACCGGAGAAGCAGGGTCATTACATGGAAGATGAATAAAGCATGCAGGTATCACCACCAGAGATGGAAAATGATTTACAGGCAAGTAGCTAGAAAGCTAATCAATAGTGCTTTCATAAGGTATTACCTGTTAATGAATGTAAGAGGAAAGTGAATCAGGAAGGTGGAACTGCAGTTGGGTACAAAACCCAACCCAAGCAGAGATGGGAAGACCAAAGTATGTGATGTGCTCCAGTAGCCAGCTGCAAGATCACATATATATTACATTATATATTACACTGCCTTCAGAGAAGCACCCTCACGTGAAACATGCATCACCCACACACGCGTAGCTCCCTTGGAGATGACAGACAAGTTTGATTCACAGCACTCCTCCTAAATAGTGTCCTACACTCTGTAAGGCAGATAGCTGACAAGAGATAATGGGCACTGAAGAGCAGAAGTGAGATAAAGCACTAAAGAGAAGAGGGAGATAAAGTGCTGAAGAGGAGATACGCACAAGTGCACGCGCACGCAGAGGAACAAGCTCATATAAAGTACGAGCAGGCTCTGCCAGCTCCAGCACTGAATCACCGCTTCTCTTCCTGAAGTATTGGCCCATGTTCTTAAGGAGTCTTTTCCAAGGTACCAAGCTGTAGAAAGCTTTTGGCTGCATCACTACTGAGCAAGCTGGACAATAAGGGGCAAACCAAGCAGAGACAGAGCAACTCTGCTGATGTTAAGGGCCCATCAGCCTAGAGAAGAGCAGTGGGAGCAGGGAGAAGGTTCTGCTTCCAAGGAAGCAAGGGAAAGGAAACTCCAAGACATTTCTTTGCTCTCTGGCTCTGCACCCACTGCCATCCACTGACAGGGGTATTTGCTGGCTCCAGGTGATGCACCATTGGTTTGGGCAGTGGCTGCAGAAGGGATTAGGTCATCTTCCCTCTTAGGAAAAACACCCAAGTGTCTAAGATTCACTAAAGGGGGTTTCACATCTAACTGTCCCTTTCAGAGCACTTGTGAAAACAGTCAAGCCTGATACTCGCTGCCCGAGATGGCAGCAAAGGCACCCAGGGCTTTTCACTGCAGGTATATGCTCCAGAAAAAATGGTCCTCTTTGCCTGTGATGGTAGCAAGAAATAACCTCAAAAAGAACCTGCAAGTTCTTCTATTTAATCTTCCAGTGCTTCCTGGTCAGAGCTGCTCAGATCAGAAGCCAAGAAACCATCTGACAGTTTTGCATCTCCTAGCTGCTTCCGCAAATACGGCTGCTGTCTTCCACATGTGCAAGGCCTCCACAAGCAGAGTTTAGCTGATAATTTCATCCTTACAGAGACTTCACTTATTGGTACTGCATCACCTGTCAGCAAAACAAGGCTTTTCTGTCGTGTCTGATCTGGAACAGGAGCTTCAAAAAGCTCAGAGCTGCATCAGGGCAGTTTGTCAGTAGCCTTTTGCTGACGTCCCTTTGAGCTGCCAGAGTAGGGATTTGACCCAGGCAGCATTGACTACAGGGGACACGCCTAGGATGGATTTCTTCAGGGCTGGCCAGATTCCTCCACCTGTGAGGAAGAAGGGATGGTCCTTTCTCCTTGCCCAATGTACAGGCTGCTGCAGCCAGCCTCGTCGCCAGTCAGACATGACAAGAAATACTTCCAAAGGCCTGCTATTTCCTCAGTACAGGGTGCTTACTACAGCCACAGAAGGATTTTTTGGCATTAAGGATGATGCCCTGGCCTTCTCTACCTACTGCTCCCACTTTCCCCACCCTTTCATCCCTTTATGCCCTCCTTTTCTGCTGCCACACCTTTGGTCTCTGTGCTCTCCTGCCCCTGCTTTGGCTTGAGCAGTGCAGGATACAGCACAGTGAAGAGCCGGAGACAGGCAGAGGGAGCACTGGCAGGACTCGAGCCCTCTTACGCCCTTCCTGGCGCTCCTGGGAAGGTGGCTCTTGACCATGCATAGCAATGCTGTAGATACCACCCAGGGCGGTGGCTCACAAATTAAAACAGCAGCAGCACTGACAGCACTTGCAGGTCTCAGAAAAGCAAGGCAATATGGAATTGGCTTGTTCATCTTTTCCAGGACAGGTAACATTTCAACCCCTGTTACCAGCACAAGCACCGTCTGCTTCCATCGTTCTTTGCAATACCCTGCATCATGACCTCACGAACCAGGAAAGCCACAGTATTCCTTTTGTTTTCCATGGAAAGGTCTCAAAATACAATAAAGCCCAACCCCTCTGTGCTGCTCTTTGTGCGCTCCAAAGCGTTCAGCTGCTCACCATTTATTCTGTTACAGCCTAGGGATGTACCAGCCTTCTAAGTAAAGCAAGCTGGTCACCCAGCAGTCAGCTGCTGCAGGGACTGCAGGACAGGCTGTCTGTCTGGGGCCAAAGCTCACGGGCCAAGAGGAGCTGTCAGCCAGCCTGCCTTGGTGAAACAAAAACCTTCCGTTTTCTATCCAAACCCATTAAGAGCAAAGAGGCAAGAAGGAGCAATGGTAACCAGCTCTCACGGGCACATACACAGCACTGTCTTCAGCTACCATTTCTCAACTACTTTTCTGCTTTATAGCTCTTAGCACAAGAGGAAACATGGGGGTGAGACGCAGAAAGCAACCAGTTTCTCCTTCAGCTTCTCGCACATTCACGCCAAACCAGAGCTTGGACCAGGGACACCCTCAGCCAGCACCAGAAAACACATCCAGTGCATTGTGAAAAGTGTTTTTACAGCACACAGTTAATTTTGGAAGTTACAAACAAAGGGCACTAAAGCACAACAACTTTTTGAAAGGTACCCTCATCAAAAGATTCCTATGGCATTTCAGACACCCAAGACAAATGACTTCAGAATGTTAATCAGGAACACCTTAAAGAAGCCAGGGGTTTCCAAGGGTAAAACAGCATTTGCAGTAACAAGCCGTCCCTTAGAGCCCAAGACCACAAACTGTAGTACCGTAACTTACCAGCTGTTCCAGATTTTTTTTCTAACCTGCATTATACAGAGCACAGAGGTTTCAGCAGCTGTAGTTTTACTTCATGCATAACGTTATTTTCTTTCATACACGGAGCACCAGCTTGCACAATAACCCAGCAGTCCCATAACTGGGCTCCTGATTTTGGAGCGAGGTCTCCAGGCTTGGTCCCAGAGTGTGGTAAGTATTAGATGTCTGTGTTTATGAAGGTGGTGCACAATTACCCCAAAGCTGGTACATGCACATGCGGCTTGGAAACATAAAAACAAAAGGCAAATATCTTGTAAAAATTTTGCTATCAAAACACGAAAGCAGGAGAATATATGGGCAGAAATCTAATTTCAAATCACAGAAAATGCGTGCTAGTTTTATGGATATTAGTTATCCACATGGGCCTTGAAAAACACTTATACAGAATAAAGCAGCTAAGAGGTCCCATGGCTTTCCTTACCACCCAAAGATGGTGTAAAAGAGCAGCTTTGGTGATTTACTTCCCTGAGTTTCTTAGATTATTACATAAGGAGATGAGAGACAACCATAGCAGACCTCTCGCTGCCCGCCTCTCCTCTCTGTACTCTGGGCCTCTCCCAGCTGAGCTCTTCCTTTTTCTTTTTGCCTGACTTCATGTTTCTGCCAGACCCAGTTTTCTGCCCAGATGGCAAACGTTCATCTCCTGGCTACACACACTTGCAAGCAGCAGCAAGCCTTCTGCCTCACTCTGCACAGTGACAGAACAAATGACACGAGACTGAACTTCACTGCTAACCATAAATGCATCCAATCTGCTAACGATCGGAGGGACCGAGCTCGCAGGGCAGGCAGCTCTCACAAGTCTCAGTCCTGGGGGTAAAACCCAGAGCAACAGTTTTAAGAGTATTTTACATGGTAGATGGAGACACTGCTTCAGCACACTAGAGGTAGATGAACACAGAACCAGCAGCTGATCGTTTCTACAATGGGAGATTTATCCTGTAGCACTAGATATTGAGGTCTTTACATAGTGTACCGCCTTCTCAATAAACCGAGGATCAGAAAACAGTGGCACACAGGTAGAAATGATAAGCAAAATCCAATAAAAAGACAAGGATACAAAAACATCTTCAACTCCCCTCATGAGACCTAGTCCAATGAAGGAGACCAGGAAGCGCTCTGTTCAGCGTATGTGCCCCCCCAGCCATCACTACGTTCCTTCCTTTGGGGGGTTCTTGCCTTCACATAAAACACACCTGAGTGAAAGCTGGGAGCTCTCTTGTAAGAGGCAGCGGCAAAGGCCAGCAGAAAAGCACACAAGACTAAAGCCATGAGTCTAAAGTTATTTGAAGACACGAGCATATATGGAAAAAGTCTCTGGTTTAAACCACGGGGTTATACAAGCCAAACAGTTGTGCCCAGTACTGTGATCAAATGCCATGCTTATTCCATCAGGGTTTAAAATAGGCTGAGTTGCAAGGCAAACAATTGTAAAAATCCCAAGCTGCTGCCAAGGGACACGCAGCAGGCAGCGGCATCACACTGTGCCACTTCACTTCCCGCGACAGTGGTGTTCGTAGAAGGAAAGCCTCCATTAGGGCTTAGGAACACACTGAGCTGAGTGTTGATACAGTCAGACAAAAACTTCATTGGTACATTACATGCTGCAAAAGGACCCACGTCAAACCGCAGCCCCAGTGTTCCAGGCAGTGCCTGCAGGCACAGCATGTCCAGCCTCCTGAGAGCACCCTTAGCTGCCAGTGTGCTGGTGGAAGCCCCCTTATTTCATTTACCCAAAGAGCAGGGCAAACACTGGGTACAAGTTCACAGTCCATGATCTTCCCAGATCCTCTGAACGCCGCCCCCCCGTCAAGCCCAGGTAGTCCTCCTATTTTAGCTATCAGCTACACAGACTTTGTTAGCACTGGAGGCTGAGGCTTTGTAACAAGCCCTGGGAGTTCAGTACATTCTGTTCAGAGCCCCAAAGGCACTGAATAACCACTTAGATTTGCGTTTGCCTAAACATAGCCTAAACATACTGCAAGCAAATAGAAGGAATAGGTTTAGCACTCAAGAGCGCAATTAAAAGCAAAACCCACCCATCAATAATTTGGTACTTTTCCAGAAAGACCAGGAAAAGACAATATGAATCAGAACCATTGAAATGGTATTTCCATACTGCAGCAAAACCCAAAGACTATATAGAGATGTTTGCCAAGAACTTTAAAGCCTATTTTTAACCAGTCAGTACATTTTATGAGCTTATCTGTAGATAAGATAAGCTGCTAAATACCGTTTCTGGGGTGTAGACATTTTGCTACAGACATGTGCAATCTCTGCTGCTGCCTCAGCCCGACTGCTTTTCCTCTGCAGCAGCAATCTCAGAGAGGTAGCCAGCCTTACAGCAGAACTGCTGCATTATGAATCAGATCATGCTCACCAGGCACAGGCAGGCTGTAGCGTTTAGGGTGGGCTAGAGCGAGCCAGGAGATTCGGGTTGCTATTCTTGGTGTCGCCAGCAATTCGCTGCGTGACCTTGTGAAAGTGACTTAATCGTCACATACATGGGCTTGTCAGGCTCTTCATATTAAACACCAGTAGTGCTGCAAAAGCCCCCAGAGGCTGCTTGCTTTAAGAAGAAAGGGAGAAAAAGAATTGGACTGTCTGAAAAAGAAAGGAAATTACGTGATGCATCTGGGTGCAGCCGCATTTCTGATTTGTAAGGCAGTTTGAAATGTGTTTGGAACAAAAGCTCTGAGCCAAGTACTAAAAGAGAAATGAAGTGTTAAAAAGGAACAGCATCCCCTTACAATTATTTTGTCCCTCTGGGTGCCTGGGGAAGCAGATGTTACTATAATCGAATGCTTGTGAGGTGCCTGGATGCTGTGGAAGTAGATGCCTCTGATATATCTGGCTAGCTTCATCCTCACAGCGACCCTGTGTGAGGGGTGGACACTGAGCGCTGTTTGGTGTGGAGCTGGTTATAGAATACTCCCGTAGTTAAGCATAGCCCATGTCACCGATCTGGCGATGTACGACAGCAATTTTCTGAAGAAGCTCCGCCTGGTAACAGCACAGATACAACCTACCGGCAGCAGAGAGGTTCCCACTCACAACCGACGCTACAGCACGCCCCAGGCAGCAGCTCGGGGAGCGCACTGGTGCTGACGCAGCCCTTGCCAACAGGCACACCAGCCAGCCCATGGCGCGGTATGATGTCAGCTGAAGTGTCTCATCAACTGGAGTTTCGCTGAAACTGTGCCTCAGCCGTGCCAGACATGACGGCACGTCATTCGATCCAGCATGCCCCGTATCAGCCTGCAATAATCTGTGCTACAGACACGCAACAGCCTCTGGAAGGCAGCACCAAGCACGTGCTGAAACCCAAAAGGTCCTTAGTTCACACAAGGCTTTGGCAGGTAACTGCGGTAGAGATTTCCTTAGCACAGCTGCAGGAGCAGATGGGACTGTTACAACGGCAAAGCCTGCTCCATCCCAGTCAAACACCAGCAACAGGCACCTGCAGTCCCACAAGATAGCTTCAGCTGCTGCCCAAAGCCAAAAGCCATCTCTGTGACCTCAGGGAGCCATGAGTTCTGCTGCTGTGCCGCAGCAGGATTTTGTTCCTCCGTAACAGAAGGCTCCAATGCACAGAGCTTACCCACAGGCATCTGTGCCCCGGTCTCGGAATACACCGCAGACCAAATCTGGAACCTTTATTTGCTGGAGCTGCCTCAGGTGAGAAACATCCGCTCTTCTTTGCTAGACACACCACGTGCTCTGCTGGCCACTGTCCACCCACATGCCAGAGCTCAGGGCTCAGGCAGAAATGTGGAGAAGGCAGGCTGAAGAAGAGGGGATGATTAGAAGACAAACTGGAAAGTAAAAAGTGTGAAAGAACATGGAAGATGGCAGGGAACAAAAGTGTAGAACATCTCTAAAGCCAGAGGTTGCACAGAGCTGTTAAAGAACTACTGGATAGTCTGTGGGAGGAGGAGGAGGTTAAAAGAAAAGGCTACATACACTACGAGCATCAGAAACCTTCAAGACCGAGACTTCCAAAGCAGCAAATACCCAGCAACCACCAGAAGAAAGTCCTGCCACAGCTGGGGAAGGCCAGGCAGGGAGGCAGCATGGAGCCCAGCAGAAGGCTCTGCAGCAGCATCCTCTGAAGTACCTCAAGCTCCATGGGACTTCTCTGAACTGCAGCCTCAGCCTCCGCCTCCACTGCAATAACCCAGAGGAGAATCAAGAGTCTGAATCTGCTGCATTCTAGGGGGTGCTTTTAGTTGTTTTTTTAACTACCTTTGTGAACCAGTTGTCGTCAGATACGTACACCTGTGCCCAAGCCCTTTTCCACAACACTGGCAGCCACGGCAGCAGCAGACACGACGGCTGTGATCACCACATACCCTTTAAAAGCTCAGGCAGATCCTAGGCTGCATCCTTCAGGCTGGATTCACAGCTCCACCTCACCATGTCATCTTATGGTTTACCAGGACGAGCTGCCTCCTCTTCCTGCACACCGCCTGATCTCACACTGCCTGTTCTCACGCCTTTACTTCTAGGTTAGCTGCACCTTTGCTGCACAGAAATGCTGCAAGTCCCAGGCAAGGAATCGTGACAAATCACTTCAGACAGCAACAGCAGCTCTGTGACTGCTAACACACGGTACTGCGAGGCTTCTGGACAGGGACTGTCATTCCCATTTTACAGACAGGAAAATAAGCCCCTCCTGAAGGCAAGGATGCAAAATGGCACTTTGAGTGATCAGCTGCTTCTGAATGCTAATACTCACTCGTGTTTGCACTGCATTTACCACAATAATCTCATGGGAACACAGGAGCACAAGGCATCGACTCTGTTCCCCCCCCACTCTCCAGCAGCCACAGATCTTCCCACATCACCCCTTGCTCAGTCACCAAACACCCTTTCACTGGACACCCTCTCTGACAAATCAATTACGTGATTAACTCAATTCAGATAAATTCAGGACAATTATTGCACCTATACCCTGCTTGAAGTTGTCTGCTGCTTCTCCAGATGCCTTTATGTGCCTCAGTTATCACAAGTTACAACGGTCCTGTCATCGCACTGCATCTTCCTTGCCAAAAACCCTGACTGTGGAGTCCCAGAGCTGCACAGATTACACAAAACCTAGTGTAAAGAAAACCACTTGTGCCATTGGACTGGTGAACCTACAGCAGACACTCCTTGCGCAGATATCCGTGTGCTGGGTGCAAGGCAGCTCACCCTGCTGTCAGACACTGTCCACATACAAGTCTTCAACTTAGGATAACTCACGAGCTACATGTTCGTGTTCTGGTACCCTGCGCATGAAGCTCTCCACGGGGAGATACTCTGATAATCCTGGCTGTGCTTACAGAGCTGGCAGAAAGAAAACAAACAAACAAACAAACAAACAAAACCCCAAAACAACACCCACCACTGGTAAATCTCATCCCCCTATCCTTACTAATTCTTTCTGCTGCCTCCCCCAACCTTTGCCTCACAACACACCATGGCCTCTGCACAGCCAAGCTAGATCATGTCTTCCTGTGCTCTTCTCCAGTTGCCCACCCCGCCATTGTGCTAACACGGACGTGGCTGTCACCAAAAGGCAACACATTTGGGACTCCACTGGGCCCTTGCAACAAAATGACTGCCCAGAATAGAGCTATGGTTGCTGAAGCCTGGTGAAGGTCAACGAGCAAGGGAGAGATGGAGACAAGGACTCAAACCCTTCTCATTTACACTACCCAGTACAGGCCACCACACGCAAACCCTGCTTTAGTTTTGCTACTTCTCCCATTTAGAGAAGCCTCCTCAACAAGCACGTGTTGAGGTTCCTCCAAATCCACCGTAGCCTGGGTTGCTGCAAGACAGGAGTTCTCTACAGATGGATCAAATGGATTCCAACATCTCCACTGCAGCCAGAAGCAGCATTTTTTTTCCTAGGATTTCCTAAATCTTTTAATCTTCTACCTCTGAAATCTGTAATTCTACTTTTTAAGGTCCATATTTATGAAGGGAGATTGAAGTGACCAAACTGCTGGTACCAGGGAGAAAAGAAATCCTATTTTTCATTCTTCAGCTGCAGTTCACGACATCTCTTTTCACAGTCACCAGCCAGGAAAAGGCTTATGTAAGAGTTAAGACAGAGATTGAAGTGACTTACAGAGCATTTCAATAAAAGAAGAACACCCTGCAGAACACTAAGAAGGAACTGTGTGTATGCTACTCCTGAGGAGGAGTAGAACAGCAGTTGGGACTGCTGTGATTTCAAGAACTGGCAATATTAAACATCACTTAATACCAGAGAGACTTGGACACAGTGTGGAGTCTAATGAAGGGCCAGGAGGATGATGCTGAAGGAATCATGGCCTGAAGCACATGACATACCAGGAGAGGCTGAGAGAGCTGGGAGCATGCAGGTTTGAGAAGAGAGGGTTTGGGGGTGATTTTGTCAGTGTGTAAGTACTGTTGGCGGGGGGGGGGAGCAAACAAGACAGAGCCAAATTCTTCTCAGGCATGTCCAGTGACAGGACAACAGGTGACAGGCACAAACTGAAATGCAGAAAGATCTGTTCAAGCATAGAAGAAAAATCTTTTTGGACTAGATGATCTCAAGAGGCCCCTTCCAACCTCACCTGTCCTTCATTTCTGTGAGAAAAAGGAAAAATGTGATTTGTTTAGAAAGAGAAAGCTGAGGGTGGGCACAACAGATCCTTTTGAAGACAGTGATCCACAGTACTTCTTGCCAGCACAGATCAAGAAGTAACAGGCTCATTTTGGGGAAAGAAGATGTAGGCTGAGTTTCTATGGGTAGGAGTATCTAAGTGCTGGAACAGACCATGGAATGCCATCAGCAGCGGATTTAAAGAGGAAAACAGGTGGCCTAGGTATTACTAATCCTGCTTCAGAGGGGACCTGACCTCCGATCATCTTTCAGTGATTTAAAGAGATGTAACCCCCTCCCTGCCATCTTCTGCTCCTTCACAACCCCAAACTTCTGTGCTCCAACTTCTTGTATCTGTAGCATGTGAAAGGCTCTAATATGGCTTTGAAACAGCTCAGAAGAACAATGCATCTTTTTAGAAACACTATTCCAGTTGCATTCACAGCTTTCATTATTTCAGAGCTAGAAAAGCTGATCAAAAAGGTGAAAGGCACAACCTTTTGAAAGCTGGAAACTCACGCTTTCCCAATTTATACTCTGTGGTTAATGAAGACAATTTAATCCAGTCTATGAACTCCACAAAAATCTGCTTGGAGTTGTCTAAAATTCTTCTTCAGTTCATCGAGATAAAAATGAAAACTACAGACACGTAGCTTTGTTATATGCTGTTCAGATACATGTGGTTAATTCTCACCTGAGGGAAGTTGTGGCCATCTGAATCTCAAGTAATGTACCAGTGGGCAGTTCGCTGCTGCATCTGCCACGGCACCACTGCTGATGGCATCACTGCCAGCTCCTGCACACCTGCTTTAGCCATTGCACAAAGGCTCCCTTCCATCTTTTCCATAGTGTAACAGGAATGCACTGCTGTTGGCACGGTTGCTTCATTTGAGACACCAAGCACAAGTGCTCGACTCCAAAGGTTTGTGTCTTGGCCTGAGTTTCATGCAGTAAGAGAAGTGAAAGCAACATTGCTGAAAACCTTAAGTACAAGTAATTTCTTTTTTGAAGAAAGAGTTTGGGCCCCATTCTCTGCTGAACTAGACCTCCTCTACTTGAATTTCAGCCCCTGCTTGAATCCTCCCACTGCCTCAAGATGCACTGAGACCGCAAAGCTTCCTTAAGTCATCAGCTGAGGTAGATGAGGCCACTAGCAGCATCTAGTCCCTCTCTGCTCTCCTCTTGGGTCTACCCCATATAAAGAGAGCTCAGAAAAGCACTGACCGTGAACATGCCCAGAGCCCTGCTAGCCTGCAGAGCTGTCAGTCCACGCTGACGCAGGGGAAAGCTCAGCCCAGCCGAGAGCAGCAGTACAATCGGTACAGCAGCCTCTTCCATTTGGCTGACAGAGCAGAGAATGGGTGGCTTCAGCCCAGCCATCTTCAGCGAGGTCTGGACGAGGTGGAGCCACGAGCATGAGAAGCTGTCTGTGGGCAGGAAGGGGCATCTGTGGACAGTGGTGTTCAGAGAAGGAAGGTGTACACAAACAGATGGAGAGCTGTGGGAGCCAGAGGGCATAGTCATCCTGTCTTTACCATCAGCAGGCTGCAAGCCAAAACCACAATGCTCCTTAAAATGACAGAAAAGAAAAATATCTGTTAAATTGGGTAACTGGGGAGGGGAGAGGTACCACGACCTGGTTCCTGCAAGCAAACTAGCTGGTTAGAGAGTCTTTCAGTACGTACAAAGTGCACTATTCCCTGGCAGCAGAGAGCATTGGAACATTTCTTTTGCCACCCCCTGGGAAAAGTCCTTACTCTGTAGGAAGGTTTTGCAATCTTAAAAGAAAGCTCAATGGAAGAGACAGGTAAGAAAAGGAATCTGATCTCCAGACCCTGATGAATTTAGCTTGCTAGTATAAATGTGCATATTGCACACCAAAGTAGAAATCAATAACCTAAAGCCACCCCAAATGTAGCCTGAGAACAGAAAATTGTTGCCTAGCCAAATAACTTAATTCCAACTAATGCCTGCATTTTTCAGTTCCATTGTGAACACTGAATTTGCTTTCAAAAGCTTAGGGCTTTCAAACTCTAGAGTACACTAGCAAAAAAGTTAGTTTAATTATCTAGAAGCCAAATTTAGATAAGGTGGTGGTGCAAAGGTACCACCTACTTGAAGCCCTGCCCCGACGCACACTACTTACAAGAACCACCTTTGTGTACTTTTTAATATTTGTAAGTGTTCCTTTATTTTAGTCTACATTTGTCTGAAGAAATTTATCTTCAATACTGGAAGTGGTGTTTCTGATAACACCATTTCTACTGTCGTACTGCAGCCATGAAGAAATTCAGACTACCACATCCTCTTGAGCGTGTTACAGACACTCAACCTCACCTTGTCCTTTGAAAGGCACTTGACAAATGACATTAGTCAATGTTGCTATATGCTCCGTCACCTCTTGTTTTGCAGGAAAGCAGGGATACTCCATGCACATTATGGGATGCAACAGGGCAGCATTCGCTAGGGCAGGAGGTTAAATTAGCATGCAAGCTTGCATCTGCCTAGCTGGTCAGAGATCCATTTGTGCAAGGGTTGCTTTTTTCTTAAAAAACCAGCAGATAAACTGGTGGCTACAAATAGAAAACAGCTTTTGCAGGTGGCGACTTCTAGGGAACTGGCAATCAGACAGAGCCTGTTTTGTGGCTGACACCTGCTTGTAAATGACTGAAAGGCACGGCCAGATGCAAGAGGAGACCCATCATCCTGGCCTCCTTCCCAGGCAGGAAGCAAACAGACAATGAACTAACATCTTCTCCTGCACCTGCTTGTGTTTGTCTTCTGCCTCCTGCTTTGCATTTGTCCAACATCCAGTCCAACAGGCCTGGTCTTTGAGGTGGAGCCCACAGTCTCTGGAAACAAAAATAACCACTGGACATCACCATCATCAGCCTCACTGGAGGCTGAACGTCAGGGCAACCAGCAGACAATGTCAGCGGAGTCTTATCTACTTCATCAGACCAGGCTTGAAATGTGCAAAAAGCATAGACGGGGGCATGTGGGGAGCTCACAGATCCTCCTGGTGGGACCATGACTCCCTCTGGGCTGGCACAGGGCAACAGGAGTGTCTCAGGAGCAAGGGGGCTTGGAAAGCCACAAGGAAACACGGCAGCATATCTGTCCAGCAGCAAAGAGGAGCCCAAACTCTTGCCTAACAGGTGAACATTCTCCTTCGTGAACATGTGCAGTTTGCTTTTGATTTGCATGAAGGTCTTGGGTAACAAAGAAGCCTCAAAGAGGCATGATATCATTTCCCTTTACACTACCAACTTTAATCCCGGTGTGGCTTCCTGTAAGGCAATAAAGGCTCTGCTACCATCATCTGTCTTTGCTGTTGTTTATATGCCGTCAATAGATGTGGAAAGCACAGAATCATACATAATATCGTTAGCATTTTTCCAGCCAAACCAACTCTTTAAGCAGATAACAAAGAGCAACTTGTGTACAAAACAAACCAACCCCCCCTACCGAATAATGTGTTGGTTTTCTCTGCCATTGTAAGACACTTTACTTCAAACCAGCAGACCAGTAAATTGGAACTACTCGGAGGTAGAAAATAAACAGATAGGGCCAACTAAAAGCAAGTTATCTTATTCCATTGTTTCACTAACGTGGCTAACAATTGCTAGCCTGTAAGCAAGGACTATCCCCAAGTCTCGCCAAGACCAGCCCAGTGAGCCAGAGGCTTCTTGGTTGTGCAGACTGACTTGTACTGGAGAGTGAGCAGAGATCTTCCATGCCTGTTTGATACTGGAAATAAAGCAAATCCTCATCTGGGTTCATTTCATGTTATGGGCCAAAATCCCCACTTAACATTTAGCGGGTGGACATGGTGCCAGCCTGGGAGGAACGTCACAGTCACGCAGCTGCACCGCGGGGCTCATCTTGCTGCACCCATCCGCATCTCCCTGCCAGCACAACGCCAGTGGGGAAGGGGGACAGCACCGTTCCGAGGTGGAACGGCAGCACCTCATCGATGCACCGAGAGGTGAAACAACTCCACGCTGGTTGGCATCATATGCCCGTGTTTGCTTCTGTTAAAACGCACGCTGTCTCAAGACCCAAGCTGCTGCCAAGACGCAGGTTCAAATGAACTTGAAAGAAAAAATTAAAAAATACATTAAAAATCAGAAATCAGTCACTGCTTTACAATTCAAATTCACGTGAAGAAACCAACCTGCGAATGCAAAGTTAGATGAGCCCAGATTCACAACCTGATTTTGCATATAAACAAATCAAGCTTGTTTAATCTTGGATTCGTCCCATTCTCGGTATTTTTCTAGTTTTGCCATATTCTTCCTAAACTGCAGAACCAAGGGTGCAATATTTTAGACGCGTTACAATCAGACACATACCGTTCCCCTCATATTTTCTGTTACCTCTCCCTGTACATACAGGGATATGTACTTGCAGATAGAGCATTTGGAATAGCTCTACCTACTGCCAAGGCTTCACATCACAACTGTTTCCAGGAGTTTATAACATTGCCAGACCACGACCGTTTCACCTGTACCTTCCGTGCCAAGAATCTGTGTCAAACTGAAGTTTTTAGGTTTGCAAAAAACAAATCAGGTACTTTAAAGAGCAAGAATAAAGAACAATATAGTACTTTACGCATAAAAACATTAACAGCTGCAACCTCAGGAGGGTTTGACAGGTGGGTAGGAGAGGAACCAAAACAGAGAAAGAAAGTACCACATAGCTACCGTACTGCACAAACAATGCAAATTCTCCGCCAAGGAATTATGTCAAAACAAGGTTATATATTTCACTGGGACTTATACTTTCATTTATTTTTATAGATCAGTCTGCATAATGTAAACTGGCATCCCTCACGTTTCCATGTTGCTCACAGTAATATAACTAACTGCAAATCATCCCTGGCTATATGTTATTTTTATATCTAAGAGCACCGAGTGATAGAAGCTTGGCAGGACAGATCTGACTAAGAGAGAGAAAGAGAGAGAAAAATTGTTCTAATTCCCAAACATACCAGAACAAGACCATGCTCCATAGCCTGATTTTAAAGCAGTGGGATGAAAATGACTCAGCCAGTGTTAAAATTAGAGATATGACGAGATTGAGACTGCAAGATATATACTGAATTAAATGCATTTTTACTTGACTTAAAGAACCTTTTTGTTAATGCCCTGTAAAGGAAATATTGGAAACCCAGCAGCTTTAAAAGTCTGTGAAATAGTCAAACCCACAAGGTGTTTTATGGAGCTGTGAGTGCCACCTGACATCACAGCCTCTGTAGGAGAGGTGACAGAACACAGGAGCTGCGTGGGGCAGGGACGGCACCACGGGCCTCACTCCCTGCAAGGCTGTGATAGGGCATCCCCAGCCTCTGGCTGCTGGTACAGGACTACAAGGCAGGGACAAGGTAGAACGGGACACCGTGCCACACGGGTGCCCGCCAGCAGCAGCCTCTCAGCAGCGAGTGCTCCAGCTGCCTTGGGTCCTGCACCCCCCCGATTACCAGGATCCTCACAGTGGTTTCCCCAAGCCCACCTTTTGCCCCCCGCTGCTGGGAAGTGGCCGTAGCCCTGGCCCCGCTCTCCTGGCGCAGCAGGGAGATGCCACAGGCAGGTGAGCGCCTGGCTCCTCGTGCTCTGCAGCCCTCTGGCAGAAACCTGGAATGTGTGACAGTGCCACTCACCGACAAAAGCTTTTCTCAAATCAAATGCTGACACAACTTCCACAGCTGTAAGTCATGTATCTCAGAGCAGCCCAGACAGCTTTTTTTTTTTTTTCCCTGTATATTCTATTGCTTCTCTTTGTGCTTGGAGACAGAAGCATAATGTTTCTAAAGCCTCTTATGATGACTACTCAATCCCATCCCAGATATACATCTTTAAAAATTTCTGTAAAAAAAAAAATAAATCCCTCCAGCATTTTAAATCCTAGATGAAAAAAGCGTTAACTGGAAGAGTTCACCAGGCCAAATGACCAAACCAGGACAGTCCCGTTCCCCTCCCTCCAGATACACTACTCACAGCCAGGAGGAACATGACACAGCTCAGCCTTTCTGCCTGCTGCTTCTCCAGACTCTTCCCTTCTCTTACAGGAATCCTCCAGCTGGCCCTCATTTTTCTGTGGTGCATTTTAAATTCAGCTTCTTTGCATCAATTGAATTCAGGTGCATGCAGGCATTTAGTCCCTGCACCTGGTGAGATTTCCTTACTTTCTTCACTGTCTGGGTTTCCTTCTAACAAATCTCTAATATGCAAATTAGAAGCAAATAAAAAAAAAAAAAAAAAAGAGTAGTTATTTCAATTATTTTCTGCCTTTTTGCAATACACACATTCTTTAAAGAAATGTGAGAAACCCACCACCACTCTGTGTCTCCCAACATGGATTAACAAAGCCCTGCCTGAGTTCATGTTGAATGCTTTGCACGAGTAACCGTTGCAGTTTTCTCCTTAACAGGAGGACACAGAGGATGATATTGTCCTGACTATTCCATCCATATGGTCAGCACTGGCTGACTCCCTACATCTTTAGTACAAGCTCAGAGAGTCCCCGAGCTGCCAGTCAGCAGCACCATCACTGTACTCCAGAGGTTAGGATGACAGGCAGAGTTGGGGTCACCAGCTTTTTAGGCACAGGTCACTTTTACCAACCCGGTACCGAATGCTCATCATGTCCCAGTAGGAGCTCCTGACTCTTCTGTCTCCTGCACCCAGCCTTCCCACCCGCCTCCGCTGCGGGGAGTGCGGAGTGCTTACCCAGCAAGGCACCCATGGTCCACTCCACTTCAGAACTCCCAGCAAGGCGATGGCAGCTCCACCAGAAAAGTCTCAGGGAGAAAGAAAGCGCAGTTCGATTACTTGATGTGACCTATTCACATATAGTGAATTTTGAGAGGCAAAGCCCCTCGAGTTCTATTCATCCAGCCAGTCCTTGCGTGCCATGCGGGGGCTGCAGGAAGGCCTGGATCATGCATGTGGCATAGCGAGCCACTGTAAGAGAGTGAAGAGGAAAACCAAACCCAGGAGGCCAGCTGCTGGGACAGCTGGAGGGGGCGAATGACTTGTTTAAGAAGCTGCATCCTCAGCCTGGAGCTAAAAGAAGCAAAATAGGGAGTAAGGCAGGGCACTTGTTAGGAAGAATATCCTGAGTTGTTTTTCTTTTGTTTGTTTTGTTGTGGGTTTTTTGATGCTTGACAGCTATTACCACTAAAGAGCAGAACCTGTGACGATACAGAGAATATAATTGTTTTGCTCTGGAAACACGGGGCAGCATTTTCACCAAACAAGAACGGACGTGTTGGGTTGTTTGATTCCTGGCACAGCTGGGCATGTCTTATCTCCAGATTGAAAAAATGGAAATGCATAATGAAGACAGCCAATTGTCTTATTAGGTAACTACACAACACCTTCACCACAGGAACTGCTGGCAAGATGTGGATTCAGTACAGAGAAACTTGGTATTGCCAGCTGAAAAATCTGTCACATTTCTTTCTGCAAATGTTATGTCTTCTACTACTACAAATAGCACAGATGAGTGATAAAACTTAAAAAACGTGAAAAAACACTCTCTCTATTCTCAAGTCTGTTTGCCTTGTGAATCTGATGGCATTTTGTTTTGTCAGAGTCATGTTTCAGGCTCACGGGGCCAGTGCTTCTCCAACCACTTGACATCAGTGCTCAGCAGCAGCGGCAGCAGGGCTTAAACAGATTGTGCAGCAGCTCACATGGGACAGAGAAGGCAGACTTGTTAGGGGTCTTTTAACTAGAAGGAAACAGGAACCTTAAACACGAATATTGCCCTTTAAAACACCAAAGCATGCTCTTCATGTCTGCTGGCTAAGGCCCAGCCCTACAGAGACTGAAAGAATTTCACATTGCCAGAACCTTCCTTCCACGAATAGTCACACTGACTTCATGTACTTCTTTAGGATCAGGTCTTAGATGACACTATTTTTAACTACATGAAGAACAAGCAGTCTAAACCACCGTAACCCTCCAGCTGAGTCTATATATATTTTTAAGCCATTCTAATATGCACATAATTAATGTATATATTACTCAGCAAAGAGTAAACAGCCAGTGCTGTGATACGTCCCATGTCATGAATTTCATTACTTTACAGAAATATGCTACTGTAAATTAACTAGTACATTGCGGTGCGGTATGAATAATTAAAATTAAAACTGCAATTGACAAAGTGAATGGAGCAAGAACATTCTGTAACGCAGTTTTCTTCTTACCCTGCTTAATTTCCTGATGTGAGTCTGTTCAAGCACAGGAAGGAATTTGTTAGTATCATTTATTAATTTGGAAAGCACCTCCGTCACAAAAAAATTAAATCATAAGCAACTCTCAGGTAAAACATCAATCTCTGTGCCATACAAGATAAAGTGGTCCTTTCTCATCTTTCGCAGGACTCGGAGGTGAAGCCAAAGGGAGCATATTGCAGAAGTGGTGGCCCACCCAAGACAAAGCTCTGCTGCTGACTGTGGGACATCGAGACCTAAGAAAGAACCCATCCTACCTGATCTTAGAGGACAAGAAAAGAGACGAGCTTCTTCAGTCATCCCAGTTGACACCACTTGATGCTCAAGAGGGTGAATAGGAACTATGTGTCTCATCAGCCAGGCTCTTCCACAGCAATATCTACTTTACAGCATTGCAGGCAAGACTGATAACTGAGCGCAGTCAGGAAAAACAGGTTCCTCTTTGGCGTGTGAATGTAGAGCCATTCAGCTTTTGACACCTAGAGATGAGAAGAGACAGACAGGTGAACAGCCTATGAGTAACAGCACTCCAGCTTTTAGAGGGACTTTTAAAGCAGACCAAAGATGCTTTTACGCAACTTCTTAGAGCTCTGCATGCTCCATTACTTCAATCAATAGCAAGTGTCAAATTGTTTTTGCAGAGGTTTTCTGGGTTTTTTTAATCTTTATTCTGCAGTTTCACTGAAATAGCAAGTTTCTTTTTTTTAGATAGACATAAAAGGAGCTGACAAAACCTACGGCTTCACTATCTCCAGGTGAATTCCATATTTTGCTCCTTCGTGCCTCAGCTTCCTGTTCTGTGTTCTCTGAAGTACCACAGAGCTTTTCACCTGCCTTTTTTATTATTATTATTTGTTATTATTTATTTATAGGACAAAAAGTTGTATCAATTAATCTACTGTTTATGCTGTCTGAACTATCCCTGGCCTCCATCGGAATGCAGAACAACGCCTCCTGACAAGTCAGGGACAGACCCTGCACTGCTCCCTTGCAGTGCAGCACTAGAGAGGAGAGTGTCATTGCCCACCTTCCCCCTCCAAAGCAGCAGGTGGGATGCCGAGAGATGGCATCCCCAGGATGAACCACCAGGGAGAGCTCCCCATGTAGAGAGGGCTCTGACCCTGTTGCTGTAGCCTCCAAGAAGAGGTTTGCTACATCTCTGGAGTCTACCATGGCATGGAAGGGTCCATACTGGTGTGGGCTCAGGTGAGTCCACAGGCATCCTTGGGCTGCTGGCTGACTGGTAGACTGCACCCGCTTCCCCATCACTGTGAAAGAGGAGAGGCAGAGGGAAAAGCTCTATGTATCTGCATAGCCTTGACGTGTGCAGTTACATTGGAACAGATGAAAATCACAAGGGACGAGAACCCTCTTGCTTCACAGTGTAGGACAGCTTCCACCTGATGGAGTGGGGACATTGACGGTAAGTGAGAATGGCTCAGGGGAAAAACTCATTTGTAAGTGCCCTCTGATGGTGGGAGAAAGGGTCCTCCACCCATCTGCGACTGCCTACGCTCACTGTGGCAGCTGTACATGGAGGCTGAGCAGAGGACCCAACAGCCTGTTCTGGTACAAAACACTCCATGCTACCCCAGGGAGTCTCTGGGGGGTATGAGGGGGTTCCTCAGGCACCGGGTGATCCTGGCAGAGAACGGGACGCTCACACAGGGATGCACTTCCCTGGGAGATCTTGACTTCTGGACAAAGCCTTGCCCCTGAGAGCAGAAGCCTGTAATACCATCCTGCCAATGGATGAGGACACCAGTGGGTTTGCACTGGGTATAAACAAGGACAGTTTATAATTCTCACTCTTTTTTTTTTTTTTTTTTTTTTTTAAATAAAGATTGGTTTATACTTTTTTTTCGAATCCCAAGGGGCAAAATAGGGGGACATGAGGG